>MCJB01001025.1:0-118772 GCA_002018475.1 Nicotiana obtusifolia | reverse complement strand
CCCACACACATATATATAAGTATCAATTCTTCTATGTTGCTCAAATAATGTGTGTGTGTATATATATATATATATATATATATATATACCGTTGCAGCTTCAAACCCAATCCCACCATATCATCATCTGTTCATATCATATTCCGTCCTTATCTGTTCATATCATATCATTTCAAACCGTTCCGGCATGCAATCTGATCCGACAATTACAATTATTACCGTTGCAGCGTGCAACCCAATCCCAAACAATGTGAACTAAACGAACAAACTACAACTAACTATGGCGTATCACAAAATAAAACACGATAAAGGAACTAGACATAGAAGGTCACAAAGCGAATAAAAATAGTTATATGATAGCATACAAAACCAAATAGCAAGTAATGATAGTTAATAAATAAAGACACGGATATAAATCAATTAACAATTAAGGCATGTAACAGATAAAGGCATGAATTCAACAAGTAATTACAATTAACGATTATAGTATTTAACAATTAATAACATGGATTAAATAAGGCATGAATAACTGAAAATAATAAATAAATATCCCAACCCGCATGCTTAACCCACAACTACGCATATACACTCGTCACCTTGCAATATATGCGGTCCCTCACACATAAATCAAATAGCAATTAAACCAATCAAGTCTTAATTCCCTCAAGTCAAAGTTAGGCACAAGACTTACCTTTCCGCAATCAAATCAACACTCAACTACGGACTTTCCTTTAGAATTAGCCTCCAAATCGGTCAAATCTAGCCAAATATAATTCAAATAATTCGAAATAAGCATTAGAAACTACCCACGAGCGAAAAAGATTTGATCTTTGATGAAATTAGAAATAATCAATAAAGGTCAACTCCGGGCTCGCTTAGTAAAAACCCAAGATTTAGACCAATACCGATTACCCATTCACCCTCGAGCCCCTCTATGTTATTTGTTTCGAAATACGAACTTAATTAGAGGTCTAAATCTCAATTTTATGAAACTCCCAAATTCTATCCAAGTTCCTAATTTCTACCATGAAAATCCTAGATTAAAGGTTAAAATCAATGGGTGATTATGGAAATATAACAAAACAAGTTAAAATTCATTAACCAATGAAGTAGGGATGAAAAACCTCTTCAAAATTGCCTCTATGTCGAGCTCTAACTTCAAAAATGGTGAAAAATAGCTCAAACCCCGGCTTTCATGTGGGCGTCAGGCGTTCTTCGCGTTCGCGATGCACTAGCCAATTGGCCTTCGCGTCCACGAAGTACTCTTCGCATTCGCGAAGGCTTAGTTTCCCGCTTGCCTTCGGGTTCATGAACCAAGGTCCGTGTTCGATCCCCCATGTCACCCCAATGAATCGTATTCATGAGACGCTTGTCGCATTCACGAAGGGTAAGCTCCCCTTGTTTTTGTGTTCACGAGCCGAACCTCGCGTTCGCGATGAACAATCCAGCCCCAGCCCGAATCTTCCCCTTTAACGATCGTGAGAGATGCTTTGCGACTCGAAGCACAATACACCAAACACCAGAAACAACTGTTGCACAAGTTCAAAATGATTCGAAACCTATCTGAAACTCACCCGAGCCCCTTGGGCTCCAAACAAAACATGCACAGAAGTGCAATAATATAATACGAACTCGCTCGCAAAGCACAAAAATAACATCTAGAACCACAAATTAATCATCAAAACACATGAAATTCAAGAAAAACTCAAGAAACTCTAAAATCAAAACCTAGCGTCTGAATCCTATTAAACCAACTCCGAATTGCACCAAATTTTGCAGATAAGTTTCAAATAGCAAAACGGATCTATACCAAGTCGCATACGGTCAAACATAGGAAATTTCCAAATATGCAAATCTAACTTTTGGCAAAACAAATCAAATCAACCTAGGGACTTCCGAATTCAATTTCGGGCATACGCTTAAGTTTAAAATCACGATACGGACCTATCAGAATTGTCAAGATATCAATCCGGGGCCGTTTACCCAAAATATGGACTGTAGTCAACTCAAGTTATTTTTAAAGACAAAAATCATAATTTTCTTCAAATGTTTATGTAAAAAAAATTTTGAAAGAAGATATGGACTTTGCACGCAAATCAAGAAACATCAAATGAAGATAATAACTCAAAATACGAAAATAAGGGTTAATATACAAAACGACTTATCAGGTCATCGCATTCTCTACCTCTAAAAGAAACGTTTGTCCCCTAACGGATATAGATAGTACCTGGACTGTTAAAAAGGTGTGAGTATCTACTCCGCATATTGGATTCGGACTCTCACGTAGTTGCCTTGATCGGTTGACCTCTCCATTGCACTTTCACAGAAGAAAAACTCTTAGACCTCAACTATCGAACCTACCGGGCTAGAATGGCCATCGACTCCTCCTCATAGGCCAAATTTTCATTAAGCTTAACCGTGCTGAACTTCAAAATATGTGAGTTATCCTCATGGTAGTTCCGAAACATGGAACACATGAAATACCGGATGTACTCCTGATAGGCTAAGAGGCAATGCAAGCCTGTAGGCAACCTCCCCATCTCTTTCTAAGACCTCAAATGGCCCAATAAATCTCGGGCTCAACTTGCCCTTCTTCGAAAACCGCCCTTCATAGGCGACACTCGGTGAAAAACCTTCTTACCCACCATATAAGCTACATCCTGAACCTTTCGGTCTGCGTAACTCTTCTGTCTGGACTGAGATGTATGAAGTCGTTCCTGAGTCACATTTAACCTTCTGCATAGCATCACAGACCAAATCAGTGCCCAACAACCTAGCCTTCCGGGCTCAAACCAACCAATCAGCGAATGACATGCCCTCCTATACAAGGCATCATACGGTGCCATCTGAATAGTGCGCTCGGACTGTTCGTCCCTTTGAGGATGAAACATTCCGCTCAGCTCAACTCGCATGCCCAACTCACGCTGCACGGCCCTCCAAAAATGTGATGTAACTGTGAGCCTCTGCCAGAAATGATGGAAATGGGCATTCCATGCAAGCAGATAACTTCTTGAATGTAAATCTGAGCCAACCTCTCTTAAGAACGTGAAGTCGCCACCAGAATGAAGTGTGTGGTCTTATTCAACCGGTCCACAATAAACCAGACTACTTAATATTTCCTCAAAGACCGTGGCAAGCCTACCAGGATATCCATAGTGATGCGCTTCCACTTCCACTCTGGTATCTCCAATTTCTGAGTCAATCAACCTGGTTTCTGATGCTCATATTTCACATGTTGACAATTCAAATATCGAGATACATAAGCAATGATGTCTTTCTTCATTCTCCGCCACCAATAGTGCTGTTTCAAGTCACGGGTACATCTTCGTGACAACCTAGGTGAATAGAATGGCGTGAACTGTGTGCCTCCTCAAGGATCAAAACTCTCAACCCATTAGCATTTGGAACACAAATCCAGCTTGAAGAGCGCATAACACCATCATCTCCAATCACAACCTCCTTGGCACCACCCCGCTGCACTATATCCTTTAAGACCAACAAGTTAGGATCATCGAACAGATTGGCCGGGCTCCGAAAAAACACAAGCAAGAACCCCTCTGGGCTCCGAAAGATCTAATCTCACAAACTGATTGGCCATAGCCTGAACATCCATGGCTAGTGGCCTTCTTACTATTAGTAAGTATGTCAAACTGCCCCATGCTCTCCGCCTTTCTACTCAATGCATCAATCACAGTATTTGCCTTCCCCGGATGACATAATATGGTTATATCATAGTCTTTCAACTATTTTAACCATCTCAACATCCGCAAATTAAGGTCTTCCTGCTTGAATAGGTGTTGTAGACTACGATAGTCGGTGTGGACCTCACAATGAATTCCATACAAATAGTGCCTCCAAATCTCAGCGCATGAATAATGGCTGCCAACTCTAAATCATGACACATGGTAATTCTTCTCATGAACCTTCAACTGATGAGATGCGTAGGAAATCATTGTGCCACCTGCATAAATACCACGCCAATCTCAATAAGCGATGCATCACAATACACTATGTAAGATCCCGAATCTGGAGACCAACACTGGGGCTGTAGCCAATGCAGTTAAGCTCAACTCTCACTCGCCGGACCATCTGAAAGAGCACTCTTCTGGGTCAACCTGGTCAATGGGGCTGAGATAGATGAAAAGCCCTCCATGAATTGGCGGTAATAACCCGTCAAACCTAGGAAGCTCCAAATCTCTGTAGCTGAAGTAGGTCTAGGCAGTTCTGAGTTGTCTCAATATTTTTAGGATCCACTTTAATGTCCTCGGAGGATACAACATGGCCCAAAAAGTCAATTGAGTCCAACAATAACTCCCACTTTGACAACTTGGCATATAACTGATTATCCCTCAAAGTCTGAAGTACGATCCAAAGATGTTGCTCGTGCTCCTCTCGACTTCGGGAATAGACCAAATTATCATCAATGAAAACGATCACAAAAGAATCCAAATAGGGCTTGCATACCTGGTTCATCAAATCCATAAATGTTGTTAGGTCATTAGTCAAATCAAATGATTTCACTAAGAACTCATAGTGACCAAACCGAGTCCAAAAAGCTATCTTAGCGACATCTGATGCCCTAATCATCAACTGATGGTAGCCAGATCTCAAGTAAATCTTGGAAAACACCTTGGCACCCTAAAGTTGATAAAAAAAAGTCATTAATCCTCAGCAAATGATACTTGTTCTTGGTAGTGACTTGTTCAGTTGCCGATAGTCTACACATCCTCATTGTTCTATCCTTCTTCTTCGCAAACAACGCCGGTGTACCCCAAGGCGAGACACTAGGTCTGATGAATCTCTTATCAAGAAAATCTTACAACTTCTCCTTCAATTCCTTCAACTCAGCTGGGGCCATACAATATGGTGGAATGGAAATGGACTGAGTGCTCGGAGCCAAGTCAATATTGATATACAATTTAGCCATCATATTTTATGAAGCATTCCATATACTTTCAAAATATCATTTTGCATTATTACCCAACTTATAGGGGTCATAGAAATATTTTAAATAATCTTTAAAACTGTAAAATTTTATTTTCTCGCATTTAAGTTATTCAAATAATTTATTATTTATCCGTTCAAATTATTTTGGGGTGATTTAATCATCCAAATTTATTATTTGTACCCACAGGCATGTTTTATAATATTTTACTTCATTATATATAATTACATTTGTATTTTTATAATATTTACACACTTTTGCAATAATAGCCTATTTTATGATTACCTGCATTTATTATTTTATTTAAGGTTAAAATAACTTTTTATATGTTTACAACCTTCAGATATTATTTTAGAAATAACTATTTGTTTAATTAACATTTTTATACTTATTCATCTATTTTATTAATTTATTTTTCAAAATTTCTTTATTTTAAAAACTCGCCCAAGTTTGGCCTAATTTTCGGACCAATCAAGGTCCAAAAAAATTAGCACGTCCCCAATTAACCCTTAGTAGTCCAAACCAAGCAACCCAACAAGCATGCCCCGTCTACAGCCCGTTTTACCCTACCCTAGCACCTTTTAATCTTGGTCATTGATCTCAAATGATCAATGGTCCATAATAAACACCTAACTCTCCTTATATCCCTCAGCTTAGACCCTAGATAGCATTTCTCCGCCTCCGCCACCCTTACACACTCTATCCTTCCCTAAGATCAAACCCTAGCTGACTCAAAATATCCTCTTTCGCCCTTTCCTTATACGCGTTCATACGCGGATGTTACTTACCTTATTAATTCTTCTTGATAAGTTATGGTAACTTTCTTTACCAGTCCACTTATGGAAAGGTTGATTTTCTTGAATCAGGTAGGTACAATTTCAACCATATGGATCTGGATACAATCTTGGCTTTATACACTCAGAAAGAGGGAATATCCTCTTGATTATGGCGTATCTCCATTGATTCTTTTGTGATTAGGGCTTGTGGATGATTTTTCCTAAATCTGATTCCAACTAGAGTTTGAGATTTTCACTTCCTTTACTAATTCAGGTGTGCATGAAATATATAATTTCCTATTAGTGCAAGTTCAATGCCGAGCCGAGGGAAGCGGGCGCGGATGTGAGGCTGGAACCACAGGTCATCCCAAGTAGAGGCAGTTTCAAGTACCTTGAGTCGGTTATCCAATAGAGTAGAGAGATAAAGAACGATATCACACACCGTATTGGGTGAGGTGGATGAAGTAGAGGTTATCTTTTAGAGTCTTGTGTGACAAGAAAGTGTCACCAATACTCAAAGGTAAGTTTTATAGAGCGTAGTTAGACTGGCCATGATGTATGGGGTTGAGTGTTGGCCTGTTAAGAACTCACATATCTAGAAGATGAATGTAGTAGAAATGAGATGTTGAGATGGATGTGCGGGTACACTAGGATGGATAAGATTAGGAATGATGTTATTCGGGAGAAGATGGGTGTGGCTCCCATTAATGACAAGATGCCGGAAGCGAGGCTCAGATGGTTCGGGCACGTATAGAGGAGGAGCCCAAATGCTCCAGTAAAGAGGAATGAGTGACTGGTTTTGGAAGGCACAAGAAGAGGTAGAGAGAGGCCTAAAAAGTATTCGGGAGAGGTGATCAGGCAGGACATGGCGAGGCTTCATATTTCTGAGGACATGGCCCATGATAGAAAGCTGTGGAGGACGAGTACTAGGGATGTAGGTTAGGAGGTAGTTGAGTCTATTTCTACTTCATACCTATGTCAGGCTAGTCTTATAGGATTTTTGTCTTAGACTGCTAGTGGCTACTGTGGTGTCTTACTACTCTTTTGTTTTCATAAGGTCTTTTAACTGGCTATAACTTTTGCTTTTCATCTAGTTTCTGGTCTTTATGATGCTGTTATTATTCATATGATCTATGTTGGTGATACTGATATTGTCTCTTTTCGTCTTCTTGAGCAGAGAGTCTTTCGGAATAGCCTCTCTACCCCTTCGGGGTAAGGGTAAGGTCTGCGTACACACTACCCTCCAGACCCCACTAGCGTGATTTTACTGGGTTGTTATTGTTTTATTGTGTTTGATTGACTGTTTTCCACGTTTGTTTGTTTAAATTTAACTACTATATAAACCGCTTTCCTAATTCCCCTAAACGAACATTTATTATTGTTATTATCTCACTCTCACTCATTCTATACTATTCTGAAACCTGAGCTCTTGGCCGGCTGAAAGCCAAGAACCCCAGAATTTGATTGTTTGACCTTTCTCAGTGTGAGCACTACCCTAGGTTCATCTGAAACCCTTAGGAACTCTAGTGCACTGAGATTTTGGGTTCTGCTGCTCTCTTTTGCTACTAACGATTGAAGTATTGCCGAAACCGTTCTTCTTGTTTATTTGTCCTTCAATTGGCAACTGGTAAGTTCTTTGCTCTTTGTAGTTTCATCCTTTTTCTTTTGTGTTCATGCTTTGTATACTTGTGCTACTGATATTTTTGTGAAACAATTCTACTATGCCATCTCTGGTTGCATCCTTGTTTGCTCTGAAGTTATTTTGTGACTCTGAACTTTTTCTAGCGTTTGAACTTGCTTAAAACTCCTATCTCTGATATATGCCTATTATATGTGTTCAATATGAATAATTTTTGTCTCTCTCTTAAGCTCGTTTATCCTATTGTGTTTGTGCCTGAATGTTTATATCTGCTGTTTGTCATGAGCTTACTGCTCCGCCTTGCTCTAATCTCTATTGAGTAATTCATATGCAACTTAACATTGCCTAAAATTGATACTTGATCATATTTCCATGCCAAGCATGCTTTCCTGCTACTTAATGTGCATTTTTTGATTTTCTGTCTTTAATCCTGTGTTTTCTAATATTGCCTAAGACATTAGGATGAAATACCTAACCTATATCATGTATGTGTTCAAGCCCTAGTGCCTGCACAGCCTGTTAATCTATGAATTGATATATCATGCGTTCTGGTATTGGTTTGAACGCTTTGTGCCACACCTGATACTTAGTATGTAAAGTTTCTCTTGTTCAACTAGATGATTGCTTGTCAATTAGTGTAGACCTTACTACCGGCCTGTTTGCTATGCTATTTGAAATCATATTTTCACTAAACTCTCATTCGAGAAACACTTATGTGAAGACTACTATTTCACTTGCCTTTGTCTATGATTCTGTTTAGATCCTTAAGTTAAAATCTTATGTATAATATCCTCTAGGCTAGTTTGAGCTATGCTTTTCTTTGAAACTCTATTAGACGACGTTTGCCAGCTTCTGATGTCTAATCCTGTTACTTAACTTTGCTTATGAAAGATACCAGCATCTTATACATGCCTTATGAATGCCTCATGTGATCTTGTCTATATGTCTTGGTGAAATTTGCTGCTAGTTAAGGTTTTAAGTATGTAGTCTTCAAGGTCATTAAATTAATTTCATGTGAAGTTTATCACATGTATGGATAAAGCTTGGCATCATTTGGGTAAGTTTGTCATCATTTTGGGCCTGGTGTTGGGCCATATATGTTGTTGGGCTTGAGCATTGAACTCATGCTACTCTAATGACTTGGTGAGCTTAGGACTTTGGATCTTCTCTCGCGCAGAGAGTAATATTATTGAAGGCATTGGATATACCGAGGTTGTTTTTCTATTGGGCTTGTAATTGCTTCATTGGGCTTGTATTCGTTTAGTCTGTAATCTGTCATCTTGTATTATTTCTCCCTGGGCCTGTAATAATTTGTAAACAAACAATTGGGGAATTAGTGAAAATGGGGGAACTGGGATATTTTATCTCTTACATGAATAGATAGAGAAAATGCCTATATGACCCTACTTGTTTGTTTGCCATGCCACATTCTTTGAAATTATCTATGTACATGTTATTCACCTAGATAGCATGACTTAGGGCAAATATAATGAGTTGCAACATTAGAGAGCATTCCTATAAGATCTGAAATTGGACTTGTTGCAATTAGATGTTATGTCTATAGGAGTTCAATAAAAATAATTGAAAATGCATAATTTGGGTTACTTCCTTCAATTATGTGACTCATATAGACGTCATGACTGTAGGCTCTCAACTTGAGTAATCAAAGCTGTATTGCTATTACATAGCCTGCCTAGAAAGCATGCCTATATGTATACATGACTGAATCTGACGTCTCAATGACTATAGTACCAGATTGCAAATCGCTTAGCAAACATGTCTATAGGATGTTATTACTCGCTTAGAAAGCATGACTATATGATTATTTAACAGAACTATTAAACTCAACAGCTTTGTCAAAACAGTCTGTCTTGAAACACCTCCTATAGAACTTTGCGTCAACTTCTGAATCATTCAATCCCATAGAGTTCATGCCCATAGGATTTACACAATTCAATACATCCTTGACTCTAGGCTTGCCTCTACTGCTTCTTGCTTAATAATATGGATGTGTGGTCATAACTGTCCGCCTATTTGTCTGCATTTATCTGTGTCTATGTGAGGAGGCAAACTTGAGCCCTTAATTGTTAACAATGAATAGTCCTAATTGTTTGTGATTTTGCGCCTAGTTTTATCATTTTGAGCTTCCTAAGGAAGTCTAGACCACCAAAGTAGTAGGTCCAAAGCCTCTTGGGTCATACGCATAGGACGTGCAAAGCACGCATAGGACACGCTTTAGAGTTGAATTAAAACGGTCTTGGGTAAATAACTTTAAGATAGTGATTGGGTAGCAGAAGATGATAGTTTGTGCCCCTGAATAATATGAGCAACCCTAACATCTAAGGGAGTTGCGAAGTGTTATTTATGTTGCAGGGGGTGATCCTTTAGGCTAAAAAAAATTAGGAACCCCCCCCTCCCCCAATATTATACACATATTTGTACAGACTTACATAAAAGTAGGACATATCTTATGACCCACTTCTTTCTCTCCAATACTTGTTATAATTGGATGTCTGGATTACCTGTTACAATTTACGTTGTCATATAGGATATTGTAATTCAAATAACACCCATATAGCGTAAAATTCGGCCGAGACCCACAGTTGTGGACCTCGAAGAGTGCCAACCCCTTCTCTTTGAGGTAATTGACCCCTTACTCGATTTTTGGTGACACATACTAGTTCAAATAGCGTTATTTGGCTATCACCTCTTTGGGATGGGTTCATCGTCGAGTTTATTTTTTCATAGTTCTACTAATTTTTCCGATGCAAGAAGGGAAAATTCACACTCGTTTGGCCATGGTCGCCAGGACCGTGATAGAAGGGATTGAGGGGCAGAAATACACCATCATTCCTATGATACTAGCTGAAATGTATCGAGCCTTGGATTGGTGCAAACATGAGTTTGGACATCTCGAGTGTTGCAATCTTCTACTACAGGTTTGGCTGATAGAGCATTTTCAAAGGGGAAATTACCGTCAGGAGCTCTTGCATAGACCACTGAATGAATATATTACCAATCATCATCCAAAGAAGATGATATTTCCTTCGGGTAGATTTGTAAAGCCTGGGAATACTGAAGGGTGTGTACGTTTCTTCAGTAATCTGACTGACGAACAAGTTTATCAGATGCTTGAGTGGTTTCCTAGTAGAGAGTTCATAATCAGGTTCAAAGGGACCACTCATTTAGTTTTGATTGGGTTACGAGGCATTTACCCTTACGCTCCTATAAGGGTAATGAAGTAAGCTGGGAGGAAGCAGGTCATATCTCAGGTTTCTAATATGATTCAGTATAAGGCAAACTTCAAAGAGGACATCATTCCATTCAAACTTGAGGCCCAGAGCATGTGGAACCAAAAGATCATGTAGACTGAGAGACTACCGAACCAGGCAGGTACCACACTAATCATATGTATTACTACCTTTCATGGTCGGAGGACGACATAATCGGGGACGTCAAACAGGGAGTCAACCTGAAAGACAAGATCATAGATGAAATGGCTGAGGCTCAGGTAAAGTACAAGAGGCTACGCAAAAGAGTGTTCGAATTTGACGCCAAGCATTTGGACAACATAAGATAGATATGGAGGTGATCAAAGAATAGAAAGAGATTGCGAACAAGTCGACAGAGAGGTTGGAGCACTTAAAGAAAGGGTTGATGGAGTTGGAGGGAAAGATCAGAAAGAGGCGCTGGGATTGCCAAGGTATGGGCTATGATGAAGGAGGAAAGTTGGCGATTGCTTACTTGCTGCTCGACATGCGTGACATGAGGAGTGTGATTGATGAAGTCAAAAGAGGAAAGAATGGAGAAAGTCTTTCTGGGACCAAATATATTAGGAGAAAACTTTCTTTAGTGCTTTCTAGTTAGATTTTATTAGATCTCGGTGTACTAAGGCTTCATGGCATTAGTGACTTCATATTATTATTTTTATTTAGTAAAGATTTATGTTAATTATTTCTCGCATTAATGGAATGAGGCAATGTTGGCATAAATTCTCTCCATATCTACTTTTTGCTTAGACCTACCTTGGCCACAATGAGGTCCCCAAATTAGGACGTGAACTATTGCATGCCTTACGTGCTACTTAATTAAATATCAAACACTCTTTTATTTCATCTTACTGACTTGGCTACCTTTTGTCTTTTTTTCTTCTTTTTTGGTTATTTCTATTCCCAAAGGTTGGTTTATGCATTCTGACATCATCAGCATATCACACCAGATTCAGAGATCCTTCACCTCCTCCTCTACCTAACAATCCCAAAAGCAAAAGCAAAAGCAAAGGCAAGATGGACGATTTGAGTGGTAATCAAAAAGACAAAGCCACTATAGCAGAGAATGTTGAGAATGGAAGAAGTAGGCCAGGGCAAAATGAATTGGTTCTGCGATTGGAGTAGAAAATCCTGGAGTTACAAGGCGATCTTGAGCAGGTCTGAAATCTTGCAAACCTCTCCCTCACTTTAAATGTCCCCGATATCAACCATCAGAACACTACCACCGAGAACCAAACGCCACCCCGAAACACACAACCCCAAAACCCACCACCCTTAGCTCCACAAAATCCTCCCGCAATGCATCAATACCACAACCCCGCACCCCCTCAAAACCTTAAACCTCCACCATTACAAGCTCCGCTGCAACACCACCGTAATACGACCCGGTATCCACAAACCATTACCTATCATACCCCTCAGAACATGCCATAACTTACCCTCAATCCACCTTAGACCTTAATTGATGATCATCCATATACTCAAGTCCCAGGAACTCACCAAGGCAACCAGATATACGTGGAGACTCTACCACACACCCTATAGAAAACACTATAGGTACCTGAACCAACCGAGAAGGACCTGCTCATCCGGAACATGGCTGAAGAGTCAAAGAAGTTAACTAGAAGAATCCGGAGATTTGAGGGTGGAAAAGGTATTGAAGTGTTGAATTATGAAGATTTGTGTATCACGCCAAACGTGGAGCTACTGGAGGGTTACAGACCACCTATGTTTGTGATGTTGATGGCACCGGTGATCCCAAGGTTCATTTGAGGACTTACTATGATAAGCTCGTCGAATGGGCAAGAATGAGCAAATCTGCATGAATTTGTTCATGCGAAGTCTCTCTCAGGATGCTTTATCCCGGTACATCAGTCACAATCCAAAGAAGTGGTCTATGAGAGATTGATGGTTATAGAGAATCACAAGTTCCCTGACATCATCAAGTTGGGAGAAATAATAAAGGAGGGCATCAAAAGTGGTACATTTACTAATTTTGAAGTGCTGCAAGCTACCAATAAAGCATTAGAGTCGGGGGGCATTTCGAAGAAGAAGGAAGTGGGTGCCTTGATGGTAGCCTAGGGCCCTAAGTCTTCCCTTACCTATCAGACACCTCCACCAACATATCAACCCTCACTTCCAAAATACCATTACCCCGCCACCACCTACCACACCTACAACACCTAGCTAGCATACTACCATTTATCTCCTCCCGCCCGTCAAAACTACCCAAAACCCCGACCAAATTTCGACTGCAGAACTCCCAGATAATACACCCTATCTCCGAGCCCATAGCCCAATTATATGAGAGACTAAAGGCCACTAGTTATGTTACTCCCATTCCTGCAGCTACTACTGAAAACCCTTCTTAGTGGGTCAACCCCAACAAGACTTGTGCCTATCACTCACACATGAAGAGACATACTATCATGGAATGCTGAATGTTGAAAGGTAAAATCCAGGCACTGACTGACATGAAGGTTATACAAGCAAAGAAGTCCGCACCAAATGTCCTCAATAACTCTCTTCCTGATCACATGGGGGAGTGAATGTGATAGAGACAAATGAAGAATGGGACCAGGAAGGATCCATCGAATTAATCCGAGAGGGAGACACTTCCAAAACATCTCTTGTCACCCTCTCGCCGATAGTGGTACAGGCATCGTTCAAGGTCGAGATAGCTACGCCCTTCACTGTGATGGTAGCTCCATCACCGTCCTACAAGTATGATGTTGTTCCGTGGGATTAAGTAGCGGACGCAAGGAGAAAGGGGAAAGCAAAATGAAATAGGCGGGTGCTGCCAGGAAATGACCATAATCGGCAGGGTTTACACATCGAAAAATCTTGGAGGGACGAGTAAAGAAACTGTGCCAAAACCACCTGTTGTGGAGACGGGTATTGATGATCTTTGGAGGAAGATACAGGCGAGGGGGTATTCTTTTGTTGATCACCTAAACAAGACTCCCGCCCAAATATCCATCTTGTCATTATTATAAAATTAAGATACACACAAGAATGCCTTGATGAAGGTGTAAAGTGAAGTTTATGTACCCACCGTATCACTAGTGGAGAGATGGCAAACATGGTGGGGTAGGTACTGGTGAGTCATAAGATTACCTTCCATTAAGACGAGTTGTCGCTAGAAGGACTGAGTCATAACAAAGCATTGCACATCATCGTGCAATATGAAGACAAGTTCATTGCTCGGGTTTTAATGAATGGGGGTTCAATTATGGACATATGCCCTCTGAATACTCTGAAAAGATTGGGTATGGGTCTACATAAGATATGGATGGGAAGCATGAAAGTGAAAGCGTTTGATAGATCTTAAAGAGCTACTATTAGAGAGATTAACCTGGATCTAAAGATGGGCCCAACTTGGTTCGAGGTCGAATTCCAGGTGCTGGATATATCTGCTACCTATAACTTGTAGTTGGGACGACTATGGATACACGCGGCTGGGACAGTTGCTTCTACTCTGCATCAGGCCATGAATTTCGAGTGGAATCGCCAAGAGGTAGTTATCCATGGCAATGGAAGAAGTCCTATCCATACCAATCAGACTGTGCCAGCCATTGAGAATAGAAGGAAATTTGGAGGAGAGACATTCTACATCATTGATCAGGTGAATATAGTCGAGAATGGACGATGGTGGAGCAACAAGGTGCTAAGCATGCTGCTATGGTTAAGATATGAACCAGGCAAGGGTCTTAGTCCTAAGCTTCAAGGGATCATACAACCAATACGACCATAATGTCATGGCACGACCTTTCGTCTCGAATATGAATACACTGTACATGAATATAATGATTGGACACCACCGTGGCGTGACTTCTACTATCCATTGAAACAACCCATACCACTGCTACACCAGCCATTTCGCCAGATTGATGCGATTTGGGGATCTGAAGAGGAGGTCTTAGCCGACATGAGGAACCTATTTTTGAACGAGGAGGATATGGACTGCAGTGCAATCTAGGAGGAGGAGGAGGAAGACCTTACTATTCAGAAAGTGGGAGATGGAGCTGATCTCAGGAACTGGACTGCTGCACCATCCCGGGCTTGCCGAGCACCTGGGTGGCCATGGAAAAACTAGCATGATTTCTATTAAAATTGTTTCTCGGCATTTAGGACATTTTCAGTATTTGTTTTTTGAAATAATTAGTCGAGACATCGAGTCGTACTTGTTTGACAATTTTTAAGTTTTAATTAATACGTCATTGCTTTTCGTATTATTTATATTCCTGTTAAATCTATCACTATGACATATAATAAGACAACACACATGAGGAGAGTGATTCAAAAGATTAGAAAAATGATGTAATACCTGAGGAAATTGTCAAAGAAGTAGAGGATTTTGAGAACAAACCAAAGTCCAATCTGAAAGAAAATGAGGCAGTTAACTTAGGGGATATTGAAATAGTCAAAGAAACTCGCATTAGCATTCATCTATCACCGTCAGAGAAGGACGAGCGCATCAAATTTCTAAAGGAATATGATGATACTTTTGCATGGTCCTATGACGACATGATAGGATCGAGCACATCCATAGTGGCTCACAAACTATCTACCAATCTGATGTGTCCACTGGAAGCAAAAACTCAAAAAATTCAAGCCAGACATGAGTGTTAAGATAAAAGAGGGTTACCAAACAGATCAAAGCCAATGTCCTCCGGGTGGTCGAGTACCCAACCTAGCTAGTTAATATTGTGCCAGTACCAAAGAAGGATGGGAAAGTCAAAGTATGCGTTGACTACCGAGATCTGAACCGAGTGAGTCCTATGGATTATCTCGCGCTACCAACATACACATACAGATCGATAATTGTACCAAGTATGAACTCCAATACTTTGTGGATTGCTTCACAGGATACCACCAGATTTTGATAGACGAAAAGGATGAAGAAAAGACAACGTCCATCACGCCATGGGGAATATACTGCTCCAAAATGATTCCATTTGGTTTGAAGAACGTTAGGGCTACCTACAAGAAGGTCATGAATATTCTCTTTCACGATATGATATACAAGGAAAAAGAGGTGTACGTGGATGATGTCATCATCAAGTCTAAGAAGAGTTCGGATCATATAATTGACCTGAGAAAGTTTTTTGACCGACTACGAAAGTACAGTTTGAAGTTGAATCCTACAAAATATGCTTTCGGAGTCCCTGTGGGGAAGTTGCTAGCGTTCATCATCAGTTGCCACGACATTGATTTGGACCCATCAAAGATCAAAGCTATTCAGGATCTGCCGCCACCGAAGAACAAGAAGGATTTCTTAGGTCGTCTCAATTATATCAGCCGCTTTATAGCATAGTTGACGGTAATATGTGTGCCAATCTTCAAGATGCTAAGGAAAGATGCTGTGACGAGTTGGACTGAAGAGTGTTAAAAGTCTTTCGATAAAATCAAGGAGTATTTTATCCAAACCACCTGTGTTGGTCCCACCTGAATCCAGGAGACCTTTGCTACTGTACCTGTCTGCGTTGGATGGAGCCTCTGATTGCATCTTGAACAACATGATGAGATCGGGAGGAAAAAACAAGCGATATACTATCTGAGTAAGAAGTTCACACCTTATGAAGCTCAATATTCACTACAACGTACCCGTTGCACTCTAACATGGATAGCTGAGAAGTTGAGGCATTATTTCTGTGCATATACCACATAACTCATATCAAGAATGGGTCCCCTAAAGTACATCTTTCAGAAGTATATGCCTATGGGAAAGCTAGCAAATTAGTAGATACTATAAATGAGTTCGACATTATCTATGTGACTCAAAAGGCAGTCAAGGGGAATGTATTGGCCGATCTCCTAGCAGAGAACCCCGTGGATGGAGAATACGAACCATTGAAGACGTATTTTCCCGACGGGGAGGTATCTTTCGTAGGAAAGGATATTACCGAGGCATATGACGGTTAGAGGATATTTTTTTTATAGAGCCGAAAACTCCAAAGGAGTGGGCGTCGGAGTTGTCCTGCAATAAGAAATCAGTCAACATTATCCGCTATCTGCTAATATCATATTTCCATGCACCAACAATATGGCGAAATGCGAAGCTTGCATCTCAGGACTTAAATTGGCCATCAACATGAATATTCAGGAATTGCTGGTAATTGGAGATTCAGATTGGCTAATAATCAGGTACTCAGAAAGTGGGCCACAAAGAACACCAAGATATTTCCATACCTACACTGTGTGCAAGATCTGATTTAGAGGTTCACAGAGATAGAGTTCAAACATGTTCCTAAATTCATACTAAGTTCACTGATGCGCTGGCTACCTTGTCTTCCATGATACAACATCCAAATCATATTGATCCCATCCCAATAAAAATCCGTAAGCAACCATCTTAGTGTGCTCATGTTGAAGAAGAGTTCGATGGGAATCCATGGTTTCACGATATCAAGGAGTATTTGGAAAAAAGAGAATACCCAGAAAATGCTACACACACCTAGAAGCGTAAACTTCGGAGATTAGCCAACCACTTCTTTCAAAGAGGAGGAATTTTGTGTAGGAGGACTCCTGACTTGGGTCTGCTACGATGTGTCGATGCCAAGGAGGCATGTAAGTTGCTCGAAAAGATGCATGCTGGAACCTACAAACCTCACATGAATGGGTTTGTTCTAGCCAAGAAGATATTAAGGGTAGGGTATTTCTGGATGACTATAGAGACGGACTGCATCAAATATGTATAGAAGTGCCACTAATGTCAGCTACATGCTGATATGATACGGGTACCACCCAATGAACTCAATGCAACAAGTTCACATTGGCCTTTCTCTGCCTGGAGCATGGACGTCATCGGACCAATTGAACCCGTTGCTTCCAAGAGACACAGATTTATCTTGGTAACCATAGATTACTTCATAAAATGGGTCAAAGCTGCTTTTTATAAAGCTATGACTAAGAAGGTTGTAGCAAATTTTGTCCGGGATCATATTGTTTGTCGATTTGGAGTAGGTGAATCAATCATTATCGACAATGATGCCGATATCAATAGTGATTTGATGAAATCCATATGTGAAACATTCAAAATCAAGCATCAGAACTCTAGAGCATATAGGCCATAAATGAATAGAGCCATAGAAGCCGACAAAAAGAACATCAAGAAAATATTGAGGAAGATGGTGGACAATTACAAGCAGTGATACGAGAAGCTACCGTTTGCTCTGCTCGGGTACCCTATCACGATCCGCATATCATTTGGGGGAACCCCCTATTTACTGGTCTATGGTACTGAAGCTGTCATACCCACCAAGGTAGGAATTCCTTCCCTAAGAATTATACAGGAAGCTGAGCTCAGTAATGCGAAACGAATATAGAGCCAGTATGAGCAACTGGCTCTCGTTGATGGGAAAAGGACGAATGCGGTGTGTCACAATCAACTTTACCAAAATAGAATGGAAGGGCTTTCAACAAGAAGGTTAGACTGAGGCAATTCATACCGGGGCAATTGGTGTTGAAATGGATATTCCCACATCAGGACAAAGCAAAAGGAAAATTCTCACCTAACTGGCAAGGACCATACATGGATCATCGAGTACTAATAGGAAGAGCACTCGTACTTGTAGAAATGGATAGGGAGATATGGCTGAAACCTATCAATTCGGACGCTGTCAAGAGATATTACGTACGATTATATGTGCGCTTTCTTTTAATGTAACATGAACTACGTTTGACCTATATCACATTTGGTCACATTATAATAAAATCTTCGTTCCCCTCTATGGTCAGAAACCGAGACAAGATTTCAAGTTTCACCAATCTCATTACGACAAGCATCGCCAAAAACATATCACCAGAAGTACGCATTAAACTAGGGCAGAATTTTGAGAGGGCCCTCAAAATTCCGAGTTAAGATCGCAATGTCTCAAAGCATGTCACGGACTATGATTCGACCAAATTATTTACTTTCGTGCATTATCTTTTAACATAATTGCGTTATTTATAAATGATTTACTGCATATGCATATTTTTAAAACCTCATCTCTATAATAGCCAGATGTTATCCAGGGTGACTCGAACAGGGCATCAAGACAGGAGCAGAGGCAAAATGAGGAATCGAAACCGACCTTCCCCCAAACTCACAATTTTTCATTGGATGCAAGCATAATGGACATAGCATTGATAAGCACGTCCACAAATATATACAATAAGGACACTATCTCCACATAGATGGATGTTGCCAAATGCATCAAGCTAAGAATCACTTCTCTTTTTCATCTTTAATCATCGTCTTTCTTCACATAGGGCTAAGCGCTGCCCTCATTTCTTTGCATAAGGCTAAGAACTGCCTCCATTATTGCATAAGGCTAAATATTGCCTTTCTTTGCATGAGACTAAGCACTGTCTCTATTATATTGATGAGGCTAAGCACTGCCTCCATCATTGAATAAGGCTAAATGCTGCCTTTCTTTGCATGAAACTAAGCACTGTCTCCATTGCATTGCATGAGGCTCAGCAGTGCCTCCATCATTGCATAAGGCTAAATGCTGCCTTTCTCTGCATGAGACTAAGCACTGTCTCCATTACATTGCATGAGGCTAAACACTGCCTCCATCGTTGCATAAGGATAAACGCTGCCTTTCTTTGCATGAGACTAAGCACTATCTCCATTACATGCATGAGGCTAAGCACTACTTCTATCACTACATAAGGCTAAAGGCTGCCTTTCTCTGCATGAGACTAAGGACTGTCTTCATTACATTGTATGAGGCTAAGGACTTCCTTCTATTATATTGCATAAGGCTAAGCACTGCCATTCTCTGCATAGGACTAAGCACTGCTCTCATTACACTGCATGAGGCTGAGCACTGTCTCTATTACATCGCATAAGCCTAAACGCTGCCTTCATCTTCATAGGGCTAAGCACTGCCCTTCTCTCATACAAGGCTAAGCGCTGCTTTGTCTTGTTCTCGCATACTAAGCATCCCCGTTTCTTTTATCAAGCAATCGATATCAAAATATCTGTGCATTTCATGGGATGAAATATTGCCATGCCAAAGGCGCATAGTCTAAAGGCATCATCCTCATAGCCCAAAGATATCATGCCATGGCCTAAGGATCTCTTGAAATTGCATATAATTATTCAAAGGCGTCATAGTCCAGAGGCACCATCCTCATGGCCTGAGGATACCATTTTCATGGCCTGCGAATAATCATATGCTTCATGGCCCTGGACATCATGGTCTAAGGACATCATCCTCATCATCCGAAAGACAACTCTCATGGTCCAAAGGGAATTTACATCATGTTTAATTTCCGCAATAACCATATATATTTGCATGCATCGTGTTTTGAGATTTGCAGGTAACTCGGGAGTTAACTATTCTACAAAACTGGAGCAGTTCTCGCTCCGGTTTTTGTTCACAAAGTTCACATCCTTTGATTACCTCAAATGTAACCTATAACCATCAATTGATCATTTTTATCCCGTAACCGCTCAAACAGTTTTCTTGCGTATCCGTAACGTTCAGTTTCGCATTTGTAGCCCCACCTGAAATTATAGTTGCTTACCCTCCAAAAGAATATCCTTCCTCGAAAGGTACAACCCTTTTTATAATAACTCCATCGACTTCGTTCGCTGTTGAATCCAGAATACTCACTGCCTGATTCTCATTTTTTTTAAAAATACCTCATCCTCGTTCACTCGGACAAAATTGGTCATCATTTTCTTTACCTGACAACTCTTTCATCATTAATGAGTAAAGAAGGGCAGTTGTTGGTACCTAATTTTTCCCTCATGTTTTATAAAGTATTCCATATAATTTCAAAATATTATTTTGCATTATTACCCAACTTATATAGGTCATATAAATATTTTTTATAATTTTTAAAACATTAAAATTGATTTTTACACATTTAAATTATACAAACATTTATTAATTATCCTTTCAAATTAGTTTGGGATGATTATTATTTGTACCCACATGAATGTTTTGTAAAATTTTACTTCATTTTACGTAGTTACATTTTCATTTATATACTATTTATATATTTTTGCAATAATAGCCTATATTTTATAATTAATTATATTTATTATTTTAGTTAAGGTCAAAATAACTTTTGATAAGTTTACAAACTTCAACTATTATTTTTAAAATAATTATTTTTTTAATTATTATTTTTTAGCAAATTCACTAGGCATGACGCCTAAGGCTAGTTTTATTTATAATAATAAAAATAAAAACAACAAAGAAAAAAATACAAGTAAGGGGCACAAAAAAAAAAGTTAATAGTGTGGTGTCCTTGCCTTGGGTAGATGATCAAACCGGCGCCTCCAATGCCACATCATGATGGACATGATGGCTAAGTCCCACGAGGGGCAAGATCTCATTGCCACTTGGGTTATATCCCAAAGGCAATAGAGGAAAGAAGGCACACCTACCGAGCTATGCCTTACTTTACAATTCCTATTGAGAGATGAACAACCTCATTTACTAGCAAGCATGTAAAAAATAAGAACTAGAAAGTACTAAGTACTTTATGATCATCATAGAGTTTATAACACACTCTATGATGATATTACATATGATGATGCTAATAAAGTGATAAAATAAAATAAGGTAAAAATGAGATCCGTGCCTTTCTTTCTTCAAATTTGTGAAGTCTTCAAACTGTATCTCCTTAACTTCTTCAACTATCTGCAAAAAGTCTTCAAACTTCGCCATTTCTTCTTGGATCGATTGGACCTTGTAGATGTGGTAGGGGCTGCCCCTTTTTGCTTTGCAACTCTCATTACTTCATTCATCTTACCATCCCAAGTATTCTTCCTCGTGTGTGTCTTATTTTTTCCACTATGGCATAGGAGATAAATCTTCACTTCTAGCCGCCTCTGCCCGACAAAACTCAAGCAATTCTTCTTCTTCTCCTTCTTCATAGATGTCAACACCTAAGTTGCCCTCTTGGTGTTGATTAGCAACTTCTTGATCAACCAATCCACCTGGTTCATCTCTCTTTGCCACCATGCCAATAGGTTTAACTACAGAAGCTTGAAATTGAGCATTTTTGTTGAGATTTTTACTTGAAATTTGCAGCTAATGCGCACCGACCTTTGGACCAGCTGAGTGTGCACCTTTTTGTTGTTGTGGACTGTCCAATTCATCCAAGAGTGCCCAATTATGGGCTGCAATCATGGCCTTACTTGAAGGCACAAAAACAGGTGCAAGTGGGCTCAACATTTTCTTAGGAGAAACTGGAGTAGCTTTGTTACCTTGTGCCGTTGGTGAAGCAACTAAAAGTTTGGCTTCCTCCTTCACTTTCCTTGCCATTACTATTTTCAAAATCAACTTCATCATCTTTTTCTTCATTCTCAACTTGGTTTGCCCATGATTTTCTTTCGAACATCACTCTATTTAAGAGTTCTCTTTGATCATGTGAATGATCTTGCTGGCAAATTTGCACATTGCTCTCCTCGCTATCCTCTTTCACCACATCATAATCATTGCCTATGGACAATAAAAGCTTCCCGGAATCAACATCATGCTCACCAAACAACTCTGGCGATTGAGAAGGAATTTCGTGTACTTATGTGTTCAATATAACCAAAGGTTGCTTGATTATAAGATTTGAATTCAACATCATGGCAACCTGGGTATCTTTTATGATTTTCTCCACTTCTGAACTAGAGATATGCAGCCTTGGAGTGCTGGAGCTAAGTGCTTGGTGTCCCGTTAACACCCCCGCGAAGTTATTCACAGCGGCATTTTGTCGAACCCCACCTTGCGCAACCAAAACTTCACTGCCTCATTTTTCATTGACACTGCTGGTACATGGTACCAATTGTTGTGCTACATTGGCATCATTTAAGGTTGGAGAATTGATCTCAATACCTTTCTTATCTTCTAAGACTTCAAAACCATTAGGGCTGGTAACCATCTGTGGAGCATTTTGTCGAATATCTAGAACACTTAACATCTGAGGGTGTGCTCTGCCTAGTAGATGATCTCTCAACCACTGTCCATCCATCTCAGTTGCACGCCCCTCTAGTCCATCTCCCTTAGAAAAAGTTAACAGTTCCAGCTTTCAAACAAGCTGTTTGTGCACCAGCTGCAACAGTAGCAGCTGCGTTTGTTTATGCATCTCGTTTAGCAGCTTGGTCATCATGGATGATGACCTGATGTTTTCATTTACCCTGCTCCTTTGTTCTTGTCTCTTGTAACCATGGAATTAAGAGGCCTGCAAGTTTCTCGATCAACAGTTGCATTCACTGCAATAGTAGCATGATCGCGCCCTTGATTAAGCGCAACTTCGGCCTGATCGATTGCACTTTTTGGAGAGTTCTTAGCTTGTTCATGTACTGCCTTATAACCTGTATCAGCTACACTTTCGAAAGCATCAACACCTTCAACTTCTTGCCACTTATCATGCACAGCAATAGCGTTAAAACCTGCTGGTTTTTCAATTATTTCCGCACGTGCAACAGTTGCATCAGTCATAAGTTTAGCGTTAATTTGCCCCTGTCCATTATTAAGTTGCTGCAAAGCTTTAATAATTTTTTACTCAACACCTGTAGCTTCCTTATCCCTAGGTGAAACTCGATAAAAAACAAGACCTTTAGCAGTCCTCAAATCCCGAGACACCCTACCAAGAGCTGCTGCAACTGGGACTACAACAACCCCAGAACCAGCTGCTATATGTTGGGCCTTAACAGCATTTCATCCTTGATTATCAACATGCGATTTTTCTAAAGATTCCAAGCCTTTGCCATCAGCTACCTGCTGCAAGTTTTTAGCATCCAACAGTTGCCTTGCATCACCTTGATATTTTTCGACGTCAATGCACATTAATTCTGCATCTTCTTGTGATTTTACAGCATGGTTTCCCACAATTAATCGAGATTCATCCTTGTCATGCCCTTGATGCTTATAAAACGTGTAGTATCGAGGGAAACTATTATATAAAATTTTTTGGAGATGCTCCATAACTTTCCAAGATATTTCATCCAAAATTGGATCCTCACGTGTTATGGCAGTTTTTCCAGAAGGCAAACTATTCTCTTGAGTTGCTTTATCAATTGCTACTGCTTTTCTTGCTGCTGAAGTAATGGACAACAACGATTTTTTTGCAAATAACAAAGACGGCAGACTCGACAACGATATCCAAACAAAAGCATTGGAAGTCTCCTCCTTAGGGTTAAAACCAATAGTCCATGGAAATATTCTAAACTGTAACTCTCCTCCATTAATCATTAAATAATTAATAGGTTTAGCAGGAACTAGAACATAATCCTCATATTTATCAAACTTTACCAGAAAGTGTCTTCTTGCAAGCCATCCAACAAGGCATCTCCCTTGCGTTCCAAATTGTATGGGCAGTAGCTTTCGAAGCTGCAGCATATCGTATTGATCATGAGAAAATTTAAGAACCAAAGCTCGATGAAATCCCTCTTCTTTTGTAAATTGATTGATCTCGTCCATTGAAAACTTGATTGTGGCTTCACCATGAACAAAAATCACATGTTTTAGTTCGATCTTGCGGAAGTTTGGCCGGTTTGTTTTGCTTCCAGTAATTTTGCATATGAATAGGTAGCATTAGACTTGTTGTTCATCTCTGTGGAGAGTGCTGCGCATCCATGGCATCCCCTACTTCCCCATGTCGCCCTAGAGAGAGGAGAGAGCGTTCGTTGAATTAAATTTTTTATACTTATTTATCAATTTTATTAAAAAAATTATTTAGTTTCGTTATTTTAAAAACTGGCCCAGTTAGGTGTAATTTTCAGACCTATTAAGATCCAAACAAATGAGTCCATTCCCAATTAACCCTCAGAAGCCCAAAACCAAACTAAGCGACGCAACAAGCTTGTCCCGTCTGCGACCCGTTTTACCCGACCATAGCACCCTTTAATCTCGGCCCAGTTCAACGACCCATAGTAAACCCCTAACTCTCCTTATATCCTACACCCTAAACCCTAGAAAGCATTTTTCCCCCTCCACCGCCCTAACGCACTCTCTCCTTCGTCCTTTCTTTATACGCGTTAACACGCGGATCTACTTACCTTATTCATTCTTCTTGCTTAGTTATACTAACTTTCGTTACCAGTCCACTTATGCCAAGGCCGATTCTCTTGAATCGGGTAGGTCCAGTTTCAACCCAATGGATCTGGGTACAATCTTGACTTTATACACTCAGAAAGAGGGAATATCCTCTTGATTATGGCGTATATCCGATGATTCCTTTGTGATTAGGTCTTGTGGACGATTTTTCCTAAATTCGATTCCAACTAGGGTTTGAGATTTTCACCTCCTTTACTGATTCGAGTGTGCATGAAATATATTCTTTCCTTTATTGAGTTGGATTGACTGTTTTCCATGTTTTTTTGTTTAAATTTAACTACTATAGAAATCTCCCCATAATTCCCCTAAACGAACATTAATCATTGTTATTCTCTCACTCACAGTCATTCTATACTATTACGAAACCAGAGCTCTTGGCCGATAGAAAGCCAAGCCCACCAGAATTTGATTGTTTAACCTTTCCCGGTATGAGCACTGCCCTACGTTCATCTGAAACCCTTGGGAACTCGAACGCATTGAGATTCTGGGTTCTGCTGCTCGCTTTTGCTACTGATGATTGAAATACTGTTGAAATTGTTCTTCTTGTTTATTTGTTCGTCAATTGGCAATTGGTAAGTTTTTTGCCATTGCAGTTTCATCCTTTTTCTTTTGTCTTCATGCTCTGTATACTCGTGCCACTGATGTTTTTTGTGAATCAATGTTACCATGCCATCTCTATTTGCAGACTTATTTGCTCTGAAGCTGTTTTGTGACTCTAAGCTTTTTCAAGCGTTTGAACTTGCTTAAAAATCCAACTCTGATATATATGCCTATTACATGTGTTCAATATGAATGATTTTGGCTCTCTTTTAAGCTCATTTAGCCTATTGTGTTTGTGCCCGAATGCTCATTTATGCTGCTTGCCATGAGTTTACTGCTCTGCTTTGTTCTAATCTCTATTGATTCATTCATGTGCAACTTGACAATGTCTAAAATTGATACTTGATCATACTGCCATGCCAAACATGCTTTCGTAATACTTAATATGCGCTCTCTAATTTTCTGTCTTCAATCATGTGTTTTCTAATACTGTCTAAGACTTTAGGATGAATTACCTAGCCTATATCCTGTATGCGGTCAAGACCTAGTGCCTGCATAGCCTGTTAATCTAAAAATTGATATATCATGAGTTTCGGTATTGTTTTAAACCCTTTGTGCCACAACTGATACTTAGCATGCAAAGTTTTCCATGTTCAACTAAGTGATTGCTTGTCAATTAATGTAGACCCTGCTACCGGCCTGTTTGTTATGCTATTTGTGATCATATTGTCACTAGACTCTCATGCTAGAAACTCCTATGTGAAAACTACTATTTCACTTGCCTTTGTCCGTGATTCCGTTCAGATCCTCATGTTAATAGCTTATGTATAAAATCCTCTAGGCTGGTTCTGAGCTATGCTTTGCTTTGAAACTCTATTTGAAGAAGTTTGCCAGCTTCTCATGTCTAATCCTGTTACGTTAACTTTGCTTCTGAAAGATACCAACATCTTATACATGTCTTATGAATGCCTCATGCGATCTTGCCTATATGTCTTGGTGAAATTTGCAGCTAGTTAAAGTTTTAAGTATGTAGTCTTCAAGGTCCTTAAATTAATTTCATGCGAAGTCTATCACATGTGTGGATAAAGCTTGGCATCATTTGGGTAAGTTTGTCATCATTTTGGGCCTGGTGTTGGGCCATATATGTTGTTGGGCTTGAGCACTGAACTCATGCTACTCTAATGAATTGGTGAGCCTAGGACTTTGGATCTTCTCTCACGCGAAGAGTAAGACTATTGAAGGCATTGGATATTCCGAAGTTGTTTTTGTATTGGGCTTGTAATTGCTTCATTGGGCTTGTATTCATTTAGTTTCTAATCTGTCATCTTGTATTATTTCTCCCTGGGCCTGTAATAATTTGTAAACGAACAATTGGGAATTAGTGAAAATGGGGGAACTGGGCTATTTTATCTCTTACATGAATAGGTAGAGAAAATGCCTATATGACCCTACTTGTTTGTTTGCCATGCCACATTCTTTGAAATTATCTGTGTACATGTTATTCACCTAGATAACATGACTTAGGGCAAATATAATGAGTTGCAACATTAGAGAGCATGCCTATAAGATCTGAAATTGGACTTTTTGCATTTGATGTTTTGCCTAGGGGTGGTAAACGGGCGGGTCGGGTCGGATATGGTTTGGATTGAAATCGGGTAATGCAAAAACGGATAGGGATAAAAAACAGATTAACCACGGATAATATGGATATCCATATTATCCATGACTCCTTGAATATGATCAATTTTGGAGAATTTCTAGTCTCCCAAACTCAAGGAACCCTCAATTTGATGCTTTATAAATGTAAACGTTAAACCCATTAGTTATAAATTGGTTATTCATTGGTTATCCATTCTCTAAATGGATAATATGGTCTTATCCATATTTGATGCGTTTTTAAAAAGTTCATTATCCGACCCATTTTTTAATGGATAATATGAGTGGATAACTATTTTCTTTTAACCATTTTGCCACCCCTAGTTATGCCTATAGGAGTTCAATACAAATAACTGAAAATGCATGCTTTGGGTTACTTCCTTTAATTATGTGGCTCACCTAGACATCATGACCATAGGCTCTCAACTTTAGTAATCAAAGTTGTATTGCTAATATACAGTCCGCCTGGAAAGCATGCCCATTGGGATAAATGAACGAATCTGCTCTCTCAATGACTCCACTACCAGATTGCAAATCGCTTAGAAAACATGTCTATAGGATGTTATTACTCACCTAGAAATCATGACAATAGGTTCATTCAACGAAACTATTAAAATCAGTAGCTTTGTCAAAAAGGTCTGCCCGGAAACACCGCCTATAGAATTTTGTGTCAACTTTTGAATCGTTCAATCCCATTGAGATCATGCCTATAGGATTTACACAAGTCAATACGTCCTTGATTCCGGGCTTGCCTGTCTACTGTTGCCCGCCTAGTAATATGGATGTGTGCTCATAACTATCCACCTATTTGTCTGTGTGCATCTGTGTCTATGTGGGGAGGGCAACTTGAGCCCTAAATGGTTAACTATGTGTAGTTCTAATTATTTTTTATTGTGCGCCTACTTTTATCATTTTGAGCATCCTAAGGATGTTTAGAACCACCAAAGTAGTAAGTCCAAAGCCTCCTGGGCCATAAGCATGGGATGGGTAAAGCACGCATAGGACATGCTTCAGAATTGAATTAGAACGCTATTAGGGAAGCAACTTTAAGATAGTAATTAAGTAGCAAGAGATGATAGTCTGTGCCCCCTGAATAATATGAGCAACCCTTACATCTAAGGAAGTTGCGAAGTAATATTTATGTGGCATGGTATGATCCTTCAGGCTAAAAAGCTTAGGACCCCCTCTCCCATTTTTATACACATATTTGTACAAACTTGGATCAAACTAGGACATATCTTATGACCCACTTATTTCTCTCTAATACTTGCTATAATTGGATGTTTGGTTTCCCTCTAACAATTTACGTGGTCATATAGGATAAATGTAATTCAAATAACCCCACATAACGTAAAATTTGGCCTGGACCCATAATTGTGGACCTGGAAGAGTGCCTAACCCCTTCTTTTTGAGGTAATTTGAGCCCTTACCCGATCTTTGGTGACACAGACTAGTTCAAACATAGACTAACACATCTCAAAACCGTTAGGTGGAGACTCTTCTCTTTTAATACCCATTTAAAACAGTTATCACACATAGAAACAAGATTTCGTGAGAAAATGGAGCACGACAGTCAATACAGTAGTTGATATTTCGATCCGGTAGAATCCTGGCAAATCTAGGATCACAGATATAGGCCAAATATGTCGGTCTGTAGCCTGATACCAAAAACAATCCTGACCACGAATCATCTCAATTCGTTTAGCAATCTCTACGGCCCGTTGAAAAGAAATATCATCCCTAGTCTCCTTGGCCATCTATAGCCTGATACCAAAAGCAAGACCATATAAATCTCCTCACTCTCTCCCTCTCAGTAGGCCAAACAATTGCATGGCGAGCTTAATTCATGAATTTGGTCTCACACTGGGTAACAGTCATGCTACCCTGCTGAAGGCGCTCAAACTGCATGCGGTACTACACTCTCAAAGTGAAAGGAATAAGATTCTCCAAAAATAGTTGCGAAAACTGATCCCAAGAGAGTGGCGGTGAACCTGCTGGTTTGCTCCGCTCATTATCCTGCCACCATCTCTAGCCAGAACATGTCATCTGAAACACAACAAAGTAAACCTTATTAGACTCCACAATGCCCATGTTGCGCAACACCTTGTGGCAATGCTCCAAATTATCCTGTGGGTCCTTAGAAGGTGTACTACCAAAATGAATAGGAAAGTGCTTTGTGAACATATCCAGTCTCATAAATCCCTCATAAGACATCGCAGGCCTATCGCTAGTCTGTGTTATAACAATAGGTTGAACCACTCCCACTGCTGGAACTACTGGAGTCTGATACATGGAAGCCATCTACTCTAGAGTGTGAGTGGCGGGAGTCTGAGCTCCTCCCCCCAGCCTGAGAGACAGCTGGTGCCATAAGAACTACTTCGGCCTGGCAACACTCCATAAGGCCCACCAAATGGACTAGAGAGTTCTAAAGTACCGGAGTAGTAATAAATTCTTCTGCGACCTGAGCGGGTCTGACTGGATCAGTCTAAACGTGGATCTCCTCCTCATGCTTGATCTAAGGCTCTACAGCGGGTGCTATTGCACGTGCTCTAGGCTAAGCTCTGCCCCTGCCTCGGCCCCTAGTAGTGGCTGAAACAGGGGGCTCTGGCTCCTGCCCGACTGTAAATGTTGTGCGTGTTCTCACCATCTATGAGAGAGAATGGGAATAGAATGTTTCAACTATCAGTAATAGAATAAAGTGACACAGAAGAGAATGAAATACGTAAAATTTTCTAAAGCTCTATAGCTTCTAGAAGATAAGTTTAGACATCTCCATACTGATCCTCTAGACTTTACTAAGCTTGCTCATCACTCGTAAGACCTAGGCAATCTAGTGCTTTGATACCAACTTGTCACGACCCAGAAATCCCAACCTTAGGACCGTGATGGTGCCTAACATTTACTTGCTAGGCAAGCCGATGTTATTAAATTAATTAACTAGTTTTAACAATTATTATAAGGTGATGGTAATTAATGATTAATATAAACTTAGAAATGAACACAATATTAATATACATAACGCAGTGTTAAACTACTCCCAGAAATCCTAAGTCACAAGTACATGAGCAACTAGTATACTACAAATATGATCTGAAATAAAGTATAATTATTTGAAATTAAGTAGTCAGTAAAACATGATAGAAGGGGACTTTAGGGACTGCGAACGCCAGCAGCTCTACCTCAAGTCTCAGAGAGCAGCTGAATCCGAGCAGTCTCGCTACACACCGTTGGGACAAACGCCGGTATTTGCACAAGATGTGCAGAAGTGTAGTATGAGTACAACCGACCCCATATACTCTGTAAGTGCCGAGCCTAACCTCGATGAAGTAGTGACGAGGCTATGACAAGGTACTCACAATAAATATGTACGAAGAATAATAACAAAAACAGGAGTAGAATATAAATAGTAGACTCAAGTCACCAGACCCGTAGGTCAACTACCAGACGGCCCCACAATAACACTTTTTCTCAACTTTTCAAAATAACACGGTACAGTTACAATAATCAAACACAATAAGATAACTCTTCTCCCTCGCGGTGCACAACTCGATCCACAAATATATATAAGTATCAATTTCTTATCCATTGTAGCGTGCAACTTTATCCATAAATATATATTTAAAGAATACCGTCGCGGTGTGCAGCCCGATCCCACTATATCAATATATGTTCATATAATGTTATTTCCTTATCTCTTCATATCACATCATTTTAATATTGTTTCGGCATGCAATCCAATGCCAACAATTATAATAATTATCGTTGCAGCGTGCAATCCGACTCGAAACAATATGAATTAAACAAACAAACTACAACCAACTATGGCGTATCACAAAATAAAACGCAGTAAAAGAACTAAACAAAGAAGGTCACAAAGAGGATAAAATACTTATATGATAGCACACAAAATCAAATAGCATGAGTTTAAAATTAAAAATAATCAAATAGCAAGTAAAGACAGTTAATAAATAAAGACACGGATCAAAGAATCAATTAACAATTAAGGTATGTAACAGATAAAGGCATGAATCAACAACTAATTGTAATTAACAATTAATGCATTTAACAATTAATAACATGGATTAAATAAGGAAAGAATAACTGAAACCAATAAATAAGTATCTCAACCCGCATGCTTAACCTATGACTATGCTTATACACTCGTCACCTTGCATATACACCGCCCCCACACATAAATCAAGTAGCAACTAAACCAATCAAGTCCTAATTCTCTCAAGCTAAAGTTAGGCACAACATTTACCTCTTTTCGCAATCAAATCAACACTCAACTGGCTTAAGAATTTGCCTCCAGAACAGTCAAAATCTAGCCAAATATAATTTAAATAATTCAAAATAAGATATAGAAACTACACACAAGTGAAAAAGATTCGATCTTTGATGAAATAGGAAAAAGTCAACAAAGGTCAATCCCGCCCTCTTGGTCAAAACCCCAGATTCGAACCAAAACCCGATTAACCATTCACCCTCGAGCCCGGTCATGTGATTTGTTTAGAAATCTAACCTCAATTTGAGGTCTAAATAGCAATATTATAAAATTCCCAATTTTTACACAAATCCCTAATCTCTACCATGAAAATCCTAAATTAAAGGTTAAAATTAATGGGTGATAAAAATATAACAAAACAAGTTAAAATTCAGTAACCAGTGAAGTGGGGATGAAAAATCTCTTCAAAATCACCTTTAGGCCGAGCATTTTAACAATGATAAAAAATGGGTCAAACCCGGACTTTAAGCTCTTTTAATACATGGGCATAAGGTGTTCTTCGCGTTCGCAAAGCATATGAAGCATTCGTGATGCTCCGGACTTCTCCTCTTAGACCACTTACAACATATGTTATTTAGTTTCTTTGGTTAGACACAGCTGAATCAGAGTGATAAATCTAATTTGTGTAGACTGCAGCAGGAAAGACCCTGTCTCTTACCGAACGATGTTCGCTCATAATTGACAGTCATAGCTTTACTGCAGATTTCCCTAATCACTTGTGTTGTTTTCTTTTGTTTTACCTTAATCCAAACTTGGTCTCTTTTGTCTGCGGTATTATCTTATTGCATCAGTATCTCACTAACTGAATGTCTTTTACCCTGACGTGATAAGTGTTACTACCACATAAATGGCAATCTCAAGAATCACTTTGTTGAAGTAACTATTGATATTGACATAAAATTGAAGATATAGTACAATCATCGCACAGAGCTAGCTCTCGTGTCAGGGCGGGCTGAGGGCTGCTCTAGATTTACTGCTGCTTCAATCTTATTCTTGTTCTTTTTACTGGAACTGCTGCTGTTGTATACCATTGGCTAGACATATGGTTTAACGGTGATTATAGTGTCAAATTTTGTAGGTTAATGGACTTTTAGATGGGGAAAAACATTTTCTTTATCTTTCTGATGTTCTGCATGTCAATTGACGTCAATTTGTCTGCTATTAAAAATATAGAATAGATGTGAACTTCTATAATTATGAATTCAACAAACACGTATTCTAGAGAAAAAGTGATCATTTGTCACCAACCATTTGATAAGGTAGTAATAACATAATTGCAGATCTTTGGATGTTTCTTTAAGGCAACCTTTGGTTCTGTTTAGCGTAAAGGGTGCAGTGTGTTGAACATTTCTTCTCCAAACATTCAGCCATCGGGTATATGATTTAGAAATAGAAAGATTGGAAAGAGTAACTTATATGTACTAGCACCGTAGTCTTCTATTCTCTTCTGAATAACTGTAACATTCTGTAGGAGCTCTGTAGTCTTCTATTTCTCTCCTACATACAAGCTCATTCTATTATAAGGTACTTTTATTTACAATAGTAGAAGTTTGTTCACGTTGGGCATGGGCTTTATCACTATAGCTTTATTTACAATAGTAGAGTTTGTTCACATTGGCCCTTACTAGTATTTGTATATATTGGAAAACTGGTAGTTCAGATTACTATATTTTACGTCGATGGCAGTTTTGATGCACATGCATGGTATTTTCTGTTTCTTATTACAAATGAAAAGCCCTTTACTATATAGTATATATAGTCTATACTAGGCCTGATAGCATATGGGTTGTACACAATTTTTTGCGTCTTTTTTCAAACGTTATTAGCAAATAGTTTTAGTTCCGTAAAAAACTCAGATGTTTTGAAACAAACACCACTGCTCTTTAATGTCCGATTAGAAGTTTCAAAATAAGTGGAGCAAGAGGAGACTGAGAAAAAAAGGGAAGTGGCGACTTTAATTGAAATAAGGGTAGAGCTCCTCGTAGAGTTACAAAGCGTCAGTTCTCTAAGCAAAGCTTAGGCAGATAGGTCAGGCTCATCCCTCCAATTTTCAACCCTGACTTATACAAGTGGCTCTTTTCTGAAAGGTTTTGTTAGGTTTTTAGTAGCAAAGTGATAAATTTATTCATTTACTTCACATAATTTTTCATCTCCTTGATCGTTGTGTTCCCTTATCCAACCATACACAATTTCCATCACATTTCATTTCAATTATTTTATACATATATATATATATACATATATATATATATATACATACATATATATATATATATATATATATATATATATATATATATATATATATATAAAATAGAAAACTTACCAAATTAGAAAAACTCGTACTGACAATTATTGAAAACAAAAATAGATGAGTACCCATCTAGGAGTATTAAACAATGATCAACCAACATAAAACATCTTAAATTTTAATAAAGCTCAGGTGCCAGGCGAGGCGTAATTGTCACTTGTACAGGATTTATTTTACGTATAGTTAAGCCTGCACCTTCCTTCATATCCAAGGGCTCGTCATTTGGAGTTTTGTAATTGAAACCCTGGATCAAATGTGATATTGTTAGGTGTTCCACTTGCAATGCATAAGTCATTCCCGGACAAGATCGTCTTCCAGAACCAAATGGGATAAACTCATAGTGCTGACCACGGAAGTCAATATCACTAGCGAAGAATCTCTCTGGATCAAACTTATCAGGATTTGACCAGAGTTTAGGATCACGCTGCAATTTCATAATGTTCGCGAATAGTCTAGTCCCTTTAGGAATGTGATATCCACTAACAATACAATCCTCTACATTTTCATGTGGTACTAATAAAGGTCCTGGTGGATATAATCGTAACACTTCTTTAACAATAGCTTGGAGGTATACCAAATCCTTAATATCACTCTCTTCTACCCATCTATCCTTACCAACTTTTTTATCAATCTCGTTTTGTGCTTTCTTCAAGGCATGTTGATTGTTTATCAGTAATGCCATTCCCCAATTCATGTGAAGAGCAACTGTGTCCGCAGCATCCAAGACTAAACTCTGTGGACAAATTAGAATAGAGTTAAAAAGGATAATTCAATACAAAAGTAGGTTAGCGTCACTATTAGTTAGTATAGTAGTTGTCAAGTATGCACATCTCATTATACTAATGAATTCTTTTTTTTTTTTTTTAAATTTAAAATTCATTTATTTAAGCTCTTCTTTTAGAGATGTACGAGGTCAAATTTATCTAGTGCAAAATCAAATACACATTTTATACCTTACATGTAGATTTCATTTTTAATTCAATAAAATAATATTTACCCAATTAAAAAGGTATATTCTATAAATAATCATGTTATTATTTATACCCGTATTATATAATTTCAGGATTTCGAAAACCAAATAACATGGATATTAGCTTTAACTATATTGCTGCTAAAAAGCCAACGACGTGATTCAAGCACCATTACTATTAAAATAGAAAAAAAAAAAACCATGAATCGATGTTTAATAAAAATTAAAGAATTTCTCCCTAATAAGAAAAAAAAAAGAAGAAGAAGAAGTCCCTTTACATTTTTTTTTTGTTATGGTCAATGGGAGTAATTAAATTTTATTCTATCAATTATAATTTGTTATATCTCTTCTTTTTTTTTTTAATCGTCAGAGCTCCTAAAGAAGTGATAAATACTGAGTTCTCAAAATCGAGCTCTGAAGAAAAGTCCCCATTAGTAAGATGCCCTTTAACTCCCAAAGATAGATTAGTCGGGGCACAAAAATTTCTCATATTTTTTCCATTTATCATTCTATATTTTTACTATGTATAATCATCCTTCGTATTTAGATAATCTAATTATTTAAATTATTATTAACTTGTCTATTCCTCGAAATCAACCTGAATAATGAAAAATGAAGATGAACTTACAAACACTGTTGCTTTTATGACAGTATCACGAGAGTAACCTTCATCAAGATATTCATTACTCATTTTTGAAAGCACCACATCAATGAAATCTTGTTCATTCCCTTGTGCATTAACCTCCTTATTCTCTCTTTTCTTGACATGTTCCTCTAACCAATTCTGAAAAACAGAATCTATATCCTTAAATGTCCTTTTCATGGCCTTAACATGGCCTTGAAAATCCACCCATTTGAACAATGGAATTGGAAAAGCATCCCATAACACAAACTCCATTGACAAAATTATAAAATCCTTAAACGCTTTCCTAAATCTCTCCACTTGTTCATCTCCTTTACCGGATTCATAAGTTTTCCCAGCGATCATTTTCACGATCAGACCAAAATTCAATTCTTCTAACCAATCGGTTAGATTTATCGTCCTCGAATTTCCGTCAATTCGAGTGTATAAATTCTTAATGCTCGTTTGAATTTTACCAAATCTCACGTGCTTCAATTTTTCGAGACGACTAGCAGAGAGAACTTCCTGGATGACTAATTTTCTATTTTTTCGCCAGTACGGTCCGTATTTTGTCAAAAATAGCATGGCATTATTGTAGCCAAGGTATTCGCCGTAAAGAAAAGCTGGACGATTGGAGAAAATGGCGTCATTTGTAGAGAAGCAGTCTTTTATAGCTTCGTAACTGCTTACAACTAACACAAGCGGAAGGCCTAGCCGGAAAGTGAAAACTGGGCCGTATTTGTCAGCTAAGTCTCCGAGTTTTCGAGCTAATGGACGGTCGTCGCCATCGTCAGCGAAGTAGAAAAGATGGCCGACTACCGGCCACCCTCCGGGGATTTTCGGTGGTAATGGTTTTGAAGGTTTTTGAGATTTTTTGGTCCGTAGGAAGTAGAAGAGAAGTGTAAGGGTTACTAGTCCTACAATGGCTCCTATGGGAGAAATCATTATGGATTTTTGGAAAAGAACTTGGGAATCAAACTATCACTTAACTTCCCTTTTATAGATAATTTAGGGATGCGCATAATATAGTAAATACAAAATTAGGTATTCGATATTTTGGTACCGTAAATGATTTAAGTTTTTAAAAAATTTACTATTAGGAGGTGGTATTTGGCATTTAAAAGAATAATACTGAAATATATACTAAGTTACACAATACACATATTATTGTGTAATAATCCCAAGTTTTTCATGTGGAAAGTCACTCACCAGACCAACTCAGTAAATCATTGGGGACTACAATATACTAAGTTGTACAATATTTTTTCTTTTTGGCATTCATGTTAAGATTAGCAATAAAGCCCATGTACTTCTTTAGGAAAATAGAAGAATAAGGTAGGCTGCAGATTTTGACTCTTACTATATAGGTTGTCAAACAATTTATCATAATGTTCCTACGGTTTTAGGGTGCTTCTTACTCTGTTGCTCGTGGATTGATGTTGTATCTGTTGGATTAGTCCTTATTGTATTCTCTAAGTTCAACAATTAACTCTAAGCAAGTAACAAGACATTTTTAATGATTAAATTTATTGCTTTATAATTTACCTTTTCTCACTCTATGTTCTGATACTTGCTGGTTATGGGTAAATTTTTTGTTCACAATCAATTGAGCTTAGAACATTTTTATACTTTATTTTTGAATACTTTAATTAAGAATATTATAATTTACGGTTTTATGCACTAGTTAATATTCAAGTCTAACAACCGAAGTTGTGGGACAGAATAAATCAAAATCGAAAGGAAAGAAATTGATCCATACCTAATTTAATTAGATATGATTTTTGGTATATCATTATAAGAAACTGAATACAAAAAATAACGAACTGAAATATCTAAATAACGTACTGTATTGACTGATGAACACTAAAAATTATACTCCCGCTGTTTCAGTTTGTGTCAACTTTTTCAGAGTATGAGGGTCAAATTAACTAATTTTAGGTTTTAATTTGAGCATATATTCTCAAATTGTTTGAAATAAAATTACATATTTAAAAATTACATAAAAGTACTATAAGTCACATTAGTTAACAATTCAAAATATTTAAAAAATATTTGCTAGAAATGTGGGAAGAAAACTTTATTTGATTTCCAAAATAGTAATAATCTTACGTACATAAATTAAAATAGATGAAGTATCATATTTTGGTGAAATTATAGGTATTTGATATATACTGATCTAACGAATTCAGAGTCATACCATGTAAGAGAAAACACAATTTGTCCATTTTTATAACTTCAATAAGATCTCTAGTTAAAAGCGAATGATCCTTCAATTACATAGAATTAAATTTAAACATATCATCGATGTATCTTAATCAATTAGAAAAAGTTGTTTACTTTAGTGTATAAGTTACCAAATTAAACTTATAAAATATGTATCATTATGTGTCACTTTAATTTGATAATATGATTTATAACTACGAACGTCACATGGAGTCAGAATTTAAATTTTACATATTTAAAATTTTAATTATTTTAAATTGTTGAATTCTATATTTATAATTTATATATATTCGATAAATATTTTGAGATAAATACAACAATCGAGCAATGCAAGAAAGTAAGCTCATTATATATTAGTGATGATCCAATATGCATGTGCCACTAAGTGAATGGGACGTGTCATTTGATTGCATGAGTTTAAGTAACAAGATTTCATAGATCCAACCAAAAAAAGTATGTCCTTTCAGGCATTGCCCTTTCCTTTAGTCTTTTGCAAATGAAACTTCATTTCTTTCGTATCCAACCAAAAAAAAGTCGGTGAAATTTCAATTTCAAAAATTGCAGCCCCATAATCTCTGTTCAACCCCACACGTGAATTTTTTTTCTTTTTTTCTTCAATCATTTACATTTTGATGGGCCACATGTTAAAACTGTTTTTATAAGGAATTTGCGAAGTGTTAAAACATGAAAGTTATTTTCATGTGATTTATAAGTTACGGATTCGACTGTGTAAGTAGTTATTAATGCTTGCATTGGATAAATTATCTACATCATACCTCTTAAGGTACGGCCTTTTTCGGATCCTGCATGCACGCGGGATGTCTTGTTTGAAAGGAACAAATTCAGCTGTAAAAGAAATAAGAAAAAAGAAAACGACAAAAGTTGTAAAAGAAGACAAAGAGAAAAAGAGAAGAAAGAAAGCGTGGAAAAGTCAAAGCTGGCAGGTTGCAAATGTGAAAGAAGAATTTGGCCCTCAATTTGCGGTGCCGTCTTCTTCATATTCATGTTCGCTAAAAATTTTCTTTCAGCCGACGCTCTACCTATAAATAAGCATCCGCTTCCTCAATTGTAAATCATCCCTCAACTTCTTCTTTCTCTTCAAGTAATAAAACACTATTATTTGTGTGGCCGTGGAGTAGGCAAAAATTGCCGAACCACGTAAATCTTGTCTTGTGTAATTTATTGCTTTTCTCTTTTAAATATTTATTTTACTTCTCTTAGCCTGACACGCTTCCCAACAATTAGTATCAGAGTACATACAATATAATTCTGGTAGAAAAGTACGATATTTGTTCATGTAATATTCACAAGAATAGCGCAATACTATTGATCGTCATTATTAACAGTATTCACAGCAGTGAAGTACTATTCATTAATAGTGATAGTACTGTTCACCGATAGTGATTATTGTTTAGCTTGTACGATTGGGATATTTTTTCTTATACGGAATAGTATTCGTCGTAACTATTCACAAGCACTATTTACATAAATTTTTTTTTTTCGTTAAAAATTGCATCGGAAGAAAGGAAGGTTAAGATTGAAAAGTACAATGGCAAAGATTTTGATTTATGAAAAATACAAATAGAGGATTATTTGTACCGAAGAAAACTACACTTACCTTTGACCGAGGTAAAACCGTAGAATATGGCAAAAGCGGATTATGATATATTAGATCGCCAAGCTCTTGGTGTGATTCGTTTGACACTAACACGTAATGTGGCGTTTAACATCAACGAGAAGACTATTACATGCCTGATGAAGTCGCTATCAAATATGTACAAGAACCCATATGCTTCAAATAAAGTCTATTTGATGTGTCGATTGTTCAACTTAAAGATGACAGAAGGTGGATCTGTCAAGGAACATATCAATGAATTTAATATAATATTAACTCAGTGAGTTCTGTTAATATAACATTTGATGACGAAGTTAGGGCATTGCTTCTACTATCATCTCTACCTGAGAGTTGGTCTGCAGTGGTAACTGTAGTTAGCACTTCATCGGGAAGTACCAAAAGCAAATTGAATGATATTAGAGACTTGGTTCTAAACGAAGATATTCACCGAAGAGAATCAAGTGATTCCGCAGGATCTGCTTTTAATACCAAAAGCAGGGGAGAAGCAACCGAAGATGATAAAGCCATGGTCATGGCAGATCAAAGTCAAGGAGAAGAGAGCAATCCAAATATCGCAAAAAATTTACTTGTTGGAATTGAGATAAAAAAGGTCACTATAGTAGTCAGTATAGAGAACCAAAGAAGAAGAAGCATGAAAATTCACCAAATGTAATTGCTGAACAAGTCGGTGATGCACTAATTTGTGGTGCATAAAGTCCAGTCGAATCTTGAATTCTAGACTCTAATGCATCCTTTCACTCTACCTCATGCAAGGAATTATTGCATAATTATATTGCTGGAAAATTCGAAAAGGTTTATCTAGTAGACGGCAGACCTCTAGATATTGCCGGGAAAGGTGAAGTTCATATAAAGACTTCACAAGGGACGCTATGAAAATTGCAAAAATGTCTGACGTGTTCCTGGCCTCAAGAAAAATCTGATATCTACGAGTCAGATTGATAGTAAAGGATACATAACAATATTCGGTAACAGATCATGAAAAATAACCAAATGAAATTTAGTTGTGGCACGAGGCTTCAAGATGGGAACACTGTATGCAACTGCAATACAGAAAGATACTATAACAACAGTTAATCACGATTATGATACAACACTGTGGCACCGGAGTCTCGAGCATATGCGTGAGAAGGGAATAAAGTTATTGGCATCCAAAGAAAAGTTTCCAAAACTAAAGCATGTTGAATTAGGCTTGTGTGAATATTGCATTTACGGCTGTCACGACCCAAAACTTAGCCTATCGTGCTGGCGCCTAAAGTGGTAATACACAAGCCGACACTTCAAAATACTTCCAACACTTTTTAATGAGAAATAAGAATAACACAGTTTTAAATCATCAAAACTCTCAAAATCTGGATAAAAAGTCAAAAATTCCAATACGGAAATTCACAACGTCGGGTGTCATTGAGTACATGAGCGTCTTATACAACATAATTCTAGAAATAATGTCTATGAGAAACTAAAACTAAATACATAAAGCTGAAAGATAGGGAAGAGACAAGGCCTGCGAACGCCGGGAAGCTACCTTAGGATCTTCAACGATCAAGCTGCGCAAAGAAATCAACACCCACCGTGTGCGGAAACACTTAGATCTGCACGCGAAGTGCAGGGTGTCGCGTGAGTACAACCAACTCAGCAAGTAACAAGACTAAATAATAGACTGAAAGTAGTGAGAACGTCACAGATATAGCTCAATTATAGAAATTACAACATAGAAAGATAGGCATGCTTTAAAATTCAACAATTAAGGCCAAAACAGTTAATTCATGTCAAGTTCAATTAAAACAGGATATAATATCTCTCTGAAATTACATGACAATGGTATATGCTATCAGAAGAACAACAGTAATGAAATAAAGTGCCAAATCTCGGACCAACAGCCCCTCAGTCCTCCCATGCACTCCAACCTCACAGTCACTCATTCCTCACAGTCTCTCATTCCTTTCAAGCTTGGCACTCGGCACTCGCACTCAGTAGGTACCTGCGCTCACTCGGTGTGTGTACAGACTCCAGAGGGGCTCCTTCAGCTCAAGCGCTATAACAAGCCAATCATGGCATAAATCAATAAAACATGATGCGGCGTGCAGCCCGATCCCATAAATATCCTCACATTCAGGCCCTCAGCCTCACTCCCTCATCAATCTCTCCAATCTCTCGTGCTCTCAGTAACCGTGATAATCAGCCCAAACAACAATGATATAATATATCAATAATGAATAATAGAGACTGAGATGTAATATGCAAGTAAAACTGTGACTGAGTAGAAAATAGTAATTTAGCAGATAATTAAACATGTACACGACCTCTGTGTGTCCCTACAGTGCCAGCGCATGGTCTAAACATGATTTCTAACATAGTTTGCAGTTCAATTTCTATAACACCTAGAGAATATATGGATAACAAAATATTATTCAAATACACGGTTCCTAGGAATTGACCAAGTCACCATTCCTACGGTGCATGCCCACACGCCCGTCACCTAGCATGTGCGTCACCTCAAAAAAACCAATCACATGACACATAATACAGAGTTTCATACCCTCAGGATAATATTTAGAACTGTTTCTTACCTTAAGCCGTGGAAATCCCTACTCCAACATACCCTTGCCTTGCGAACCGGCCTCCAAATTCCTCGAATCTAGCTACAAACAGTTTGACACAATCAACATGGGCTAAAAGAATCAATTCCATAAGAAAATACTATGTTATTAATCAAAAGTCAAAAGTTGACTCAAAAGGCAGCCCCCCGGGCCCACGTCTCCAAATTCGAGAAAAGTCATCAAACCCGAAAGACAATCAAAACACGAGTCCGACCATACCAGGATTACCAAAATCTGACACCAAATTGCCACCCAAAACCCCAAATCAAACTCTCCAAATCCCTAGCCTCAAATTCTCAAATTCCACCTTAAATACACATGAACTAGGTGGAAAATTCTATGGGGGAAAAAAGAAAAATCGTCTCAAAAAACGCCTAATCCCGAGCTTGAAATGTTCAAAATGAAGAAAAATCGTGACCCCTTGAATTTAAATGTTCTGCCTAGCCTTTTCGCTTCTGAGATTCATTTAGCCACTTCTGCGGCACCGCTTTAGCGGTCAACCATATGCATCTGCGGAAATCACTAATGCAACCGCTTTATGGGGTGCACATCAGCGCAAATCGTCTGCTTTTGCGGACCAGCCTCCCTAAGCTCTCTTCCTCTTCAGCGATCCTCCGCCTGCAGTTGCGAGTCCGAACCTGCGGAATTCTTTCTGCACTTGTGATACACCCAAAGGCATACTAAATCTCGCTCTTGCACCACTCCAACCCCACCTGCGGCATCGCACCTGTAGCCAACCCCTTGCAGGAGCGATGAAACCAGAGAACTCCCAGCTTCAGCAACGCACTGAGTCCCATTTTAGAACTGTTAACCATCTGAAATCAACCTGAGGCCCTAAGGACCTTTATCAACATACCAACAAGTCCTAAAACACGATACGAACTTAGTTGAGCCCTCCAATCACCTCAAACAGCAACAAAAACACGAATCGCACCCCAATTCATGCCTATTGAAACTAAGAAAATTCCAACTTCTACGAACGACGCTGAAACCTATCAAGTCATGTATGATTGACATCAAATTTTGCACATAAGTCACAAATGGCACCTCAGAGCTAATCTAACTCCTGGAACTCCAATCTAAGCCCAGTAACCACAAAGTCCATCTCCATCAAATCAACTACGGACCTCCGAATCACTATCCGGACACGCTCCTATGTCCAAAATCAACCAACGGAGCCAACGGAACCGCCAAAACTCCATTCCAAAGTCGTTTACTCATAAGTCAACATCCGGTCAATCTCTTCAACTTAAGCATCCAACTTTGAGACTAAGTGTCTCAATTCATTTCGAAATATCACCGGACCCAAACCGACTACATCGGCAAGTCACATAATAGCTATAAAGCACAAAATGAGCAGTAAATAGGGGAATAGAACTACAACTCTCAAAACGAACGGCCGAGTTGTTATATCCTCCCCACTTAAACAAACATTCATCCTCGAACAGGTCTAGAAATGTACATGGAGTCTCAAATAGGCGTGGATATCTGCTCCGCATATCCTGCTCGGTCTTTCAAGTAGCTTCCTCAACTAGCTGACCTTTCCACTGCACCTTTACTGAAGCTATGTTTGTTGACCTCAACCTTCGAACCTCCTGATCAAAAATGGCCATCGCCTCCACATCATAAGTCTAATCACCATCCAACTGAACCGTGCTGAAATCGAAAACATGAGACGGTTCGCCGACATACTTTTGGAGCATAGAAACATGAAGCACTGGATATACACTCGAAAAACTAGGTGGCAAGGAAAGCTTGTAAGCCACCTCTCCAATCTTCTGAAGTACCTCAAACGGCCCAATATACTGAGGGTTCAACTTGCCCTTCTTCCCAAACCTCATAACACCATTCATGGGTGAAAACTTGAGAAGTACCTTCTCCCCAACCATGAAAGCAACATCACGAACGTTCCTATCGATGTAACTCTTTTGTCTGGACTGCGCCGTGCGAAGCCGATCCGGAATCAATTTAACATTGTCCAAGGCATCCTTAACCAAGTCAGTACCCAATAGCTAGCCTCCCCCGCTCAAAACAACCCACCGAAGATCGACATCGTCTCCTATACAAAGCCTCATACGGAGCCATCTGAATGCTCAACTAGTAGCTGTTGTTGTAGGCAGACTCCGCGAGCGGCAGAAACTGATCCCAAGAACTCTCGAAATCAATGACACAAGCGCATAACATGTCCTCCAATATCTGAATAGTGCTCGGACTGTCCGTCCGTCTAAGGGTGAAATGCTATACTCAACTCAACTTGGGTGCCAACTCTCGCAACACGGCTCTCCAAAACTACGATGTAAATTGCATCCCCCGTTCTGAAATGATAGGAACTAGCACATCGTGAAGGCGAACAATCTCGTGGATGTAAATCTCAGCCAATTGCTCTAAAGAATAAGTAGTCCCAACTGGAATAAAGTGCGTAGAATTTGTCAGTTGATCCACTATCACACAAATAGCGTAGAACTTCCTCGAAGTCTATGGGAGCCCAATTACAAAATCCATGGTGATCCGCTCCCATTTCCACTTTGGAATCTCTAGCCTCTGAAGCAATCTACTCGGTTTATGATGCTGATACTTTACCTGCTAACAATTGAGGCACCGAGCTACAAACACCACTATATCTTTCTTTATTCTTATACACCAATAGTGCTGCCTCAAGTCTTGGTACATCTTCGCGGCACCCGGATGAATGGAATACCGCGAACTGTGGGCCTCCTCAAGAATCAACTCACGTAGCCCATCTACCTTAAGCACACAAATCCGACCTTGCATCCTCAACACCCCATCATCCCCAATGGTAACGTCTCTGGCATCACCGTGCTGAACCGTGTCCTTAAGGACAAGAAAATGAGGATCATCATACTGACGCTCTCTAATGTGATCATATAAGGAAGACCAAGAAACCACACAAGCTAGAACCCGACTGGGCTTCGAAACATCTAACCTCACAAATTGGTTGGTCAAGGCCTGAACATTAACTGCAAGAGGTCTTTCACCAACAGGAATGAATGCAAGGCTACCCTTACTCACTGCCTTTCTACTCAAGGCATCGGCCACCACATTGCCTTCCCGGGATGATACAGAATGGTGATATCATAATCCTTTAGCAGCTCCAACCATCTCCGCAGCCTCAAATTTAGATTCTTCTTTTTGAACAAGTGGTGGAGACTCCGGTGATTCATAAATACCTCACAAGACACACCGTAGAGATAATGCCTCCAAATCTTCAATGCATGAACGATGGGAGCCAACTTCAAATCATGAACATGGTAGTTCTTCTCATGGGGCTTCAACTGGCGTGAAGCATAAGCAATTACTCTACCCTCTTGCGTTAAGACACACCAAATACCAATCCGAAAAGCATCATAATACACTGTACAAGAGCCTGAAGTTGAAGGCAAAATAGAACTGGAGCTGTACTCAAGGCAATCTTGAGCTTCTGACAGCTCTACTCACACTCATCCGACCGCCAAAAAGTAGCACCCTTCTGGGTCAACTTGGTCAAAGGTGATGCAATAGATGAGAAACCTTCCACAAAGCAATGATAATAACCGGCCAAGCATAGAAAGCTCTGGATCTCCGTAGCTGAGGACGGGGCCAACTCTCAACCGCCTCTGTCTTCTTTGGATCTACCTGAATCCCCTTACTAGACACCACGTGCCCCAAAAACTCCACTAAGCTAAGCCAAAACTCACATTTGGAGAACTTGGCATAAAGCTTCTCCTCCCTCAACTGCTGCATCACAATCCTCAAATGCTGGGCATGCTCCTCTTGGCTACGAGTGTACACCAGGATATCCTAAATGAATACTATGATAAAAGAGTCGAGATAAGGCTGAAATACATTGTTCATCAGATGCATGAAAGTTGCTGGGATGTTGATCAGCCCAAAAGACATCAAAGGAACTCTTAACGACCATAACGGGTCCTGAATGCTGTCTTTAGAATATTCGAGTCTCGAATCTGTAACTGGTGATACCCAAACCTCAAGTTGATCTTAGAGAACACCCTTGCTCCCTGAAGCTGGTCAAATAGATACGTGGTGTACCCCAAGGCTACACACTTGTAGTACCATAATCAATGCACATCCTTGTAGTACCATCCTTCTTTTTTACAAACAGGACCGGTGCACCCCAAGGCTACATACTTGGTCTAATAAACCCCTTATCAAGAAGTACCTAAAGCTGCTCCTTCAATTCTTCAACTCCACTGATACCATATGATACGGTGGAATAGAAATGGGCTGATACCCGGTAGCAAGTCAATATCCTTATCGGACGACATGCCTGGCAGGTCTGCAGGAAACACATCCGAAAACTCTCGCACCACCAGAACAAGATCAATAGTAGGAGTATCAACACCAACATCCCTCACAAAGGCCAAATAAGATAAACAACCATTCGCTGGGCCTTCAAATATGAAATCACTCTGCTGGGAACATAGTCTAAAGAACCTTTCCACTCAATCCTTCGCAACCCCGGCATCGCTAACGTCACAGTCTTAGCGTGATAATCCAGAACAGCATGACATGGAGACAACCAATCCATACCCAAGATCACGTCGAAGTCCACCATACTAAGCAATTAGAGATTAACTCTAGTCTCCAATCCCCCAATAGTCACTAAACATGATCGATATACACGGTCCGCAACAACAGTATCGCCCATTGGTGTAGATACATGAACGAATGAAACTAAGGACTCTCGGGGCATATTCAAATAATGATTAAAACATGATGTACAAACGAATAAGTGGAATCAGAGTCAAATAATACAAAGGCATCCATGTGGCATACTGAGACAATACTTGTGATCACTGCATCTGAAGCAGCAACATCTGGTCTGGTAGGAATAGCATCGAATCAGGCCTGACCGCCACCTAATCGGCCTTTCCCTCTAGGGCGACCTCTAGCTACCTAGGCCCTACCCCGATCTGGTTGGGCGGGTGGTGAAGTAACTGGTGTGAAAGTTGCAGCCTGACTCCTCTGTTGCACTGGACCTCTTGGGCGACGAGAACACTTCCTGCACATATGCCCAAACTCCCTACACTCGAAGCAACTCCCCGGTGCTGGTGGTGGGGACTGAAGGAGGCCCCGAGTACTGGGATAACTGCTAGAAGGACCTATCATAGATGAACCCTGAACCGATGGAGCACGGGATGAACTTTCAGCTGGAAGGGCACTGAGAGATGACTAACCCTAACGAGCACTGTACGAACCATGACTGGATGATATACCACAGTGAAATGAATGAGCCATCTGAGCGGATCAATAAGGACGACACTTGTAGTGATAGGACTGCCCCCAGAAGGAACATCGCCGAAACCACCCGAATCTCGAGGTCTCTTTGCCTCCCTCTCCTCGCGCTCTTGACTACGGACCATCTCTATCCGGTGAGCACTATCAACCACCTCGTTAAAAGTAGCACCAAATACCCTCTCCCGAGTCATAATCAACAACAATTGATATGTGAGGCCATCAATGAACCTCCTAATCCTCTCCCTATCCGTAGGAACCAACCAAACTGCATGATGAGCCAACTCGAAAAATCTCATCTTGTACTGAGTCACAGACATGCCATCCTAACGTAGCTGCTGAAACTGTTAGCACAGCTCCTCCCTATAGATTGTGGCACGAAATTCTCTAAGAAGAGAACGGAGAACTCACGACATGTAAGTGGTGGGGAACCAACTAGCCTGCGCCTCTCGTAAACCTCCTACCATCTGAAGGCAGCCCAAGTAAAGTGAAAAGTAGTGAATGAGACCCCACTAGTCTTCAGAATACCTGCCGCACGAAGAATCCGCTGGCACCTGTCCAAAAAAGTCCCGGGCATCGTCAGACTCGATACCACTGATGCTGGAGGCCGGAGCCTCCCAAATCTCTCTACTCTTCTCTACTCATCATCAGTCATAACGGGACCCACCTGGGCCTGAGCAACTTCTACCGGCTGAGTTGGTAGTATCCCCGGTGTCTGAAGTCCCTGTATCACCTGCTTTGGTGTACGGGTGACGGGAGTCTGAGTACCTCCCCCGGCCTGAGAAGTAGTTGCCGCGGCCCGAACATAAACTTCCTAAGCAAGGGTGGTGCACACCGTCGAAATCTGAGCCAAGGCCTCCTGAAGGCTTGGAATCACGATGGGCACAGCTAGTGCCTGTGTTGGCCCTACTGGCTTCCATATCAGGTACTTGCTCCTGAGCTGGAGCAACTGGTGGATCTGCAGGCGCTGCCCCAGCTGCTGTACGAGCTGCACCTCTGTCCCTTCCGCGATCCATACCGTGGCCTCAAACTCTCATGGCCCTAGCTAGTGGCACTGGTGGCTGTCCGTCCTGTCCGATAGCATGCATCCTCACCATCTATGAGAGAATAGAATACAGAAGCTTAGTTAGCGGAATCAACAAGTCAACGCGACAAAAATACAAGAATGTGAAGCTTCCTAAGGGTTCGGTAGCCTCTCGAAGATAATTACAGTCGTCTCCGTACCGATCCGCAAGACTCTGCTAAACTTTCTCATGACTCGTGAGACCTATGTAACCTAGGCTCTAATACCAACTTGTCACGATCCAAAACTTAGCCAGTCGCGATGGCACCTAATGTGGTACTAGGCAAGCCGACACTTCAAAATACTTCCAACAGTTTTAAATGAAAGATAAGAATAACACAGGTTTAAATCATCAAAACTCTCAAAATCAGGATAGAAAGTCAAAACTCAATACGGAAATTCTCAACATCGGGGTGTCACTGAGTACATTAGCGTCTACACAAGACAAGTCTAGAAATAATGTCTATGAGACTAAAACTAAATACAAAGAACGAAAAGAAAGGGAAGGAGAGACAAGGTGCCGGGTAGCTACCTTGGAATCTCCAACAATCAAGCTGCATAAAGAAATCAACACCTACCGTGTCCAGAAACACCTGGATCTACACACGAAGTGTAGGGTGTAGCATGAGCACAACCAACTCAGTAAGTAATAAGACTAAATAATGGACTGAAAGTAGTGACGAGTTTCACGGATATGGCTCAATTATAGAAATTACAACATAGAAAGATAGGCATGCTTTCAAATTCGACAATTAACGCCACAACAGTTAATTCATGTCAAGTTCAATTGAAACAAGATATAATATCTCTCAGAAATTACATGAGAATGATATATGCCAGCTAAAGAACAAAAATTAACGAAATCGAGTTTAAAATCTTAGAGCAACAGCCCCTCAATCCTCCCATGCAATCCAACCTCACAGTAACTCATTCCTCACAGTCTCTCATTCCTCTCAGTCGCTCGGCACTCGCACTCAATAGGTACCTGCGCTCACTCGGTGTGTACAGACTCCGAAGGGGGTCCTTCAGCCCAAGCGCTATAACAAGCAATCATGACATAAATCAATAAAACATGATGCAACGAGCAGCCCGATCCCATAAATATCCTCACATTCTGGCCCTCAGCCTCACTTAGTCATCAACCTCTCTAGTCTCTCATGCTATCAGTAACCATGATAATCAGCCCAAACAACAATGATATAATATATCACTAATGAACAATAGAGACTGAGATGTAATATGCAAGTAAAACTTTAACTGAGTGCAAAATAGCAATTTAGCAGATAATTCAACATGTACACTATTTCTGTGGGTCTCTACAGTGCAAACACTTAGTCTAAACATAATTTCTAACATGGTTTGTTGTCCAATTTCAATAACACCTAGAGATTATAAGATAACAAAAGATTATTCAAATACACAGTTCCTAGGAATTGACCAAGTCACCATTCCTAAGGTGCATGCCCGCACGCCCGTCACCTAGCATGTGTATCACCTCAAAAACACCAATCCCATAACACATAATATGGGGTTTCATACCCTCAAGACAATATTTAAAACTGTTACTTACCTCAAGCTGTGCAAATCCGTACTCCAACGCACCCTTGCCTCGCGAACCGGCCTCCAAATGCCTCGAATCTAGCCACAAAAGGTTCGATACAATCAACACGGGCTAAAAGAATCAATTCCATAAGAAAATACCAAGTTATTAATCAAAAGTCAAAAGTCGACTCAAAAGGCGGCCCCCGCCCACGTCTCGAAATCCAATAAAAGTCATAAAACCCGAAAGCCCATCCAACGACGAGTCCAACCATACCAAATTTACCACAATTCGACACCAAATCGCCACCCTAAACCCCAAATCAAACTTTCCAAATCCCTAGCCTCAAATTCCCAAATTTCACCTTAAATATACACAAACTAGGTGAGAAACTCAATGGGGAAACAAGGTTATTGATTAAAAATGAACACATGGGACATACCTCAAGAAACCCCTCCAAAATCCTCTCAAAAATCGCCTAATCCTGATCTTGAAATGGTCAAAATGAAGAAAAATCACTAATCCTTTAATTTAATATTTTTTGCCCAGCCTTTTTGATTCGGTGGTTCATTAGCCGCTTCTGCGGTACCGCTTTTGCGGTCAACCATCCGCATATGCGCAAGTCCCTAATGCCGACCAACCTCTTCAGCGGGTCAACTGACCTACCCAAACGTTACTTTGGCTAAGATGGGTTGGGTCAAGATGGGCTAAAATCTGGGTCATAGTCCAACCCGCCCAACTCTTATTAAGTTTACTTAATATGTGTTATTTTCTTATAAATTGTATAATTACTAAATAAGACGTTTATTTTCTTTTGTTATGGTCATATATAAAATATCAAACAAAAAATATTATTTTAAAAATACTTTGACAAAGTTACTCATGGATCAATTTGGGCTAAAAATCATCCCAACATTAAATGGGTTGAGATGGGTTAGGTCAAGATGGACTGAGCTCAACAAACAAGCGGGTTATCAATCAGCCCAATCTTGAGCGAGTTGGACGAGTTACTTGGGCTTGAGCCAAATTTGACAGCCCTACCCCTAAATAATTAAATGTGCACAGTGCAGGGAAGAGCCCCTAGGGTGGGTGCCCATGCTATAAATGATTTTTGTGGTTGGGTGCCCATCTCTACCCACTTATGTCTTCTTAATCTCCGCCACAAATTTCTAATCTCCTATGCCTATAAATATGCTTTGTAAATAATCATTCCGATTCATAATAAGTGATTTTTTAGCCTTTTTATTATGGTTCAAAATAAGTGTTCTTTTTATATAATCAAGAATGAATTAGCTTTGGTTTTTCAAATTTGTTCTTATTTACATATCCCTATATGTCAAGTTAACAACATACAAATTTTAATTGGGTAATTTAGTTAAGATACTTATTTAAACTTCTATGAGTTAGAATTTTATTAAGGGGTGTATCAAAGGACAAACGGTCACTTATTGCAGATCGGAGGGAGTATATGTTTAAGATACACTTGAAAGAGCAATGATAAAAGTCTCTTCAGCAATGATAAAATACTCTCAATATTATCATTGATGTTCATACTGTAGCAGACCTTGTAGATTACTTAGTTTTTATTATATTATTTTTATTTGTTAACACGTCATCAGCACGACACGATGTAACCTAAAGCTAGGACAAACTCTTCTTCTCTAAGTTAAGTTTCAATTTCTTCTATCCGCAATCTAGTAGAAAAGATTAAATAGGAAATGGGTGTTCTTCACTTAAAGGTCTGCTCTCGTGAGATATGTCACGCTGTCTGAATTTTAAGTAGGCCTTTAGACATAGATTTGGTTGAACCTTGAAAAATAAAATTTGAAGTTGTGTTGGGACATACTTTTTGAAAGTTAAAGTTGTGTTGGGATATATATTTTACTTGAAAAATATTAAGTTCTGTGACTGGTAGAAGTTATTTTACCCAAAAACTGAGCCAAATAAATTTTTGGAACTTGAAAATCTTTCTTCAATTTTCTTCAAAAAAGATGATCAAATTCCATTAATGAATTAATTTTTAGAAAAAGAATTTATATCCAAATGGAAGCTTAACTATGGAACGAGTGTACTCAGTGATTTTAACAAGCTTAATTTTTTTGCTCCCATTTAAAAATTGAAAGTATTATATACATCCCAGAGAAAACAATATTTTAGCTTGTCAAAATTTTTACGAGAACAGAAGTGTTTATAATAAGCTAAGTGGGCCCTACTATAAATTTGTATTATAAATGAATGCTTACATTAGATGGTACTGAAACTACTACAACAACAACAGCAACAACAACATACCTAGTATTATCCCACATCGTGGAGTCCAGAGAGGGTAGTGTGTACACAGACCTTACCCTTACCTTGTGCAGATAGAGAGGCTGTTTCTAATAGACCCTCAGCTCAGAAAAGTATAAGCACCACATTAACGAAAACATAGACAAGAAGGGACAGTACAAAAAACTCATATAAAAGCATAATAAAAACAACAAGACTGTAAGGTGATCATAATGAAAGAAAACAACGGTTAGTTATAAAAACCTACTACCAATAGAAAGCGAGACTACGTGCTAATACTACTGTTATGAAAAATCTAGACTACCTACTCTACTACCCTAATCCTCGACCTTCATACCTTCTTATCAAGGGTCATGTCCTCGATCAACTGAAGTTGTGCCATGTCTTGCCTGATCATATCTCCCCACCTCTTCTTTGGCTTGCCTCTACCTCTTCGTTGGCTTTCCAATGATAACCTCTCACACCTCCTCACCGGGGCGTTTGTGCCACCCCTCCTCACATAACTAAACCACCTAAGCCACATTTCCCGCATCTTGTCCTCAATAGGAGCCACACGCACCTTGCCGCGAATATCCTCATTTCTGATACTATCTAACCTGGTGTGTTCGCACATCCGTCTCAACATCCTCATCCCTGTTACCTTCATCTGCTAGAAATGAGCGATCTTAACTAGCCAACACTCAGCCTCATACAACATCGTTGATCTTATCACCACTCTGTAGAACTTACACTTAAGTTTCGGTAGCAACTTCTTGACACACAAAACACCGGAAGCGAGTCTCCATTTCATCCATCCCCCCTAATACGTGGGTGACATCTTCATCAATCTTTCCCCCTCAATAATAGACCCAAGGTACTTAAAACTCCTCTCCTAGGGTTGACCTGCAAGTCCAGCCTCACTTCCCCTTCCCTTCTTTGAGTCTCGCCAATGAACTTACACTCCAACTATTCTGTCTTGGTCCTACTCAACTTGAAACTTTTAGATTCTATTGTCTGCTTTCATATCTCTAATTGCTCGTTCACACCGTCATGTGTCTCATCAGTCAATACAATGTCATCTGCAAATAGCATGCATCACATCACCTTCCCTTGGATGTGGCACCTCAGTACGTCCATCACTAGAGCAAACAAAAAAGGGCTGAGTGCCCATACCTAATGCAACCCCATCGTAACCGGAAAATGGTCTGAGTCCCCAACCACCGTCCTCACTCGGGTCTTTAGTCTATCATGCATGTCCTTAATCAACCTAACGTAGGCAACCGGTACACCTCTAGACTCCAAACATCTCCACATAACCTCTTTCGAAACTTTATCGTACGCTTTTTTTAAGTCGATAAACACCATATGCAAGTCTTTTTTTCTCTCTCCTTATACTACTCCATCGATATCCTAACAAGGTGGATGGCTTTTGTAGTCGAACGCAATGGCATAAACCCGAACTGATTCTCAGAAATAGACACACTCCCCCTCACCCATAGCTCTATCACTCTCTCCCAGACTTTCATAGTATGATTAAGCAGCTAAATATATCACCCTTGTTCTTGTATACATGAACCATCGTGCTCCACCTTCACTCTTCAGGCATCTTCTTCATTCTAAAAATGACATTAAATAACCTAGTGTGCCACTCTAAGCTTGCCTTGCCCGCGCTATTCCAAAACTCAATCGGGATTTCATTCGGCCTGATCGGGTTGCCCCTGCTCATCTTGAGCATAGCCTCCTCAACTTCATCAATTCTAATCCGCCTACAATACCCAAACTTACAACGACTCCCAGAGAGTTCCAAATCACCCAGTACAATGCTCTTGTCCAACTCCTCGTTCAAAAGACTCTGGAAGTAGGTCTGCCATCTCCGACGGATAAGCCCCTCATCCAACAAAACTCTACCTTCTTCGTCCTTGATGCGCTTCACTTGGTCCAAGTCACGCGCCTTCCTTTCTCACGCCTTGGCTAACCTGCACAACCTCTTATCCTCACCTCGACCCTCGAGTTCCTCATACAAACAACTAAAAGCTGCAGTCTTGACCGCCGTAACTGCTAGCTTTGTTTCTTTCTTAGCCAACTTATAATGCTCCCTTAGTATATATTTGGTCATTTAATTACATGCTAAAATAACCAAAGGGATTATAATTATATTTTTTCTAATATAATGTTGTCATAATTGGTATATTTACTACATCAAGTTCGTTAGAATTTGGGGTAACCTGAAAAATAATAATTGGTAACTCGCGGGGTTTACAATATATATATATATATATATATATATATATATATATATATGACATTACCACTAAATTAACTTGTGCATATAAAACAGGTTGAGTCAATAATTAGACGGGTCAAATGACCCACCAAAAGTTACTTGGGCTAAGATGGGTTGGGTCAATATGGGCTAAAATATGGGTCATAACCCAACCCCTCCAACTCTTATCAAGATTTACTTAATATATGTTAGGTCAAGATTGACTGTGTTTAATAAATGAATAGTTCATTAACCTGCCCAACCTTGAGCGGGTTGGACGGGTCATTTTGCGCTTGGGCCAAATAATAGCCTTACCCCCAAATAATTGGGCCCCTAGGGTGGCCGCCCATGCTATAAATGATTTTTAGGGCTGGGTGCCCATGCTATAAATGATGTTTACAGATGGGGCCCATCCCTACCTACTTATGTCTTCTAAATCTCTACCAGTAATTTCTAATCTCCTATACCTATAAATATGCCATGTAAATACTCACTTCGGTCCATAACAAGTGATCTTTTTACCTTTTTATTTTGGTTCAGAATAAATATTCTTTTTATATAATCAAGAATGAATTAACTTTAGTTTTCAAAATTTTCCTTATTTACATATCCCAATGAGTCAAGTTAACAATATGTAAATTTTAATTAAGGATAATTTATTCAAGATACTTATTTAAACTTCTAGGAGTTAATTGTTAATTATGAGTTTCAATGATGAAAAATAATATATACATATGGTGCAGGATCACAAGAAATAAAACAACGGAAAGAAGCAATACCATTCAAGGATAGATTAAGGAAACAATCTATTACTGAGAGTAGTGCAAGGGAAATAATCAATGATTAGAGATGAAAAAGGAAGAAGCAGTGGAGATACGGAAGAAGAATCAATCAATGATTGACAGAAGCTATTACAGGAAGGTTGCAAATCAAAGGGAAACGAGATCGCAAAAGGGCTGCACTAGAGATAGTGTGAGCCAGAAATCAAGGGATCTATCGCAAACCACTTAAGTAATGAAAAGATATGCCTAGCGGATGAAAAGGTTGTCTAGACTACAAATCAAGGAAGATCAACGGAAACCTGACTTTATTCTTGGAAAGAATCAATGTATAATTCTTTTCAAGGATCAAATCCCTTGGGTTTGTAATCTCTAAAGATTCACGAGTCAAGAAGACCTCACGAAGTATATATATACATATGTTCCATACTTGAATAGAATATGCTTTGATCAAACCAACTTCAATCTCACTGTTCTACTTCAAACAAAACACTATAGTCTACTCTAGATTTTTTGTGTAACTAAGAAGAGAAGAGAGAGAGAAAGGAACACTTGTGAGGCATTGTATCAATTATAGAAAGAAGAACGAGTGACAAAAGCTGGTTGTGTATAACAACATCAACACTTCATACTTGAAAGAGATCACCCTTGCAACCCAAGGGGACTGGACGTAGGATTCACTTTTAATTCGAACCAGTATAAAAATATACCGTGTCATTTACTTACTGCAATTTATCTTTTTCATTCGATTATTAAAAAGTCCAGTCGGCTAGAACTCAAATTAGTCGACTACTGCAAAAAAGAAAAAAAATCACAATTCACCCCCCTCCCCGCTCCCCCCTCCCCACTTTCAGTTGGTATCTGAGCTAGTGTCACACTTTTTGCTTAAAAACTTGTGAGAAAAGATTATAGCAAATCAAGTAATTGTTGGAGTACTCTTTCAAGAAGGAACATCGTAAGTTAGGCCATCATATTTCAATGGACAACACTTTTCTCACTGTAAAGTGCGTATGAAAATATATGCAAAATCCTATGATGTCAAAAAGAGGAACAATCTACTACCAGTAGCAGCTCAACCACCTGCTGATCTAGAAGATATAGATGAGTACACAGACGAGCAAATGGCAGTTGTTCAGGTTAATGCTAAGGCACGAAATTTACTCTATAATGCTATAAATGGAGAGGAATATGAGAAAATTTCAAGTTGTGATACAGCTAAAGAAATGTAGGATAAACTGAAAGATACATATGAGGAACCAGTAAAGTGAAAGATTACTCACATTAACATATTGGTTCATGAATATGAACTCTTCCAGATGAAAGAAAGAGAATCCATTGAGGAAATGTTTGCAAGGTTCAGCAAAATCATTAGCGATCTAAAAGCTTTTGGTAAACCATACTCAAGTGGTGATCAAGTTCGAAAAATTCTAAGGAGTCTACCTACCACTTGGCAGACAAAATTAGTTGCACTCGAATCACAAGATCTAAACAAGCTTTCATATGATGAGCTTCGAGGAGATCTTAAAGCATTCGAGAAAACTCACCTAAAGAAAACAAACCGAGAAGAAAAGAAGAAAATAGTTGCCTTCAAAAGACTAGAAAATGATATTGATGACGACCCATAAGCTCTTAAGGAAGAGATTGCCATGGAATCAAGGAACATGGATGGTTTAATGAGAAGATATAGAAACACAAGAAGAGGTAGGATGCCCCCTAAGCGAACCAGGCAATCAATGAACAAGCAAGAATGATGGAAAATTTTATGAGTAAGGAAGATTCGGGCATGTTCAAGCTGAATGCCTAGATCTTAAAATAAAGGTTTCCAGAGGATTCAATAAAAACAAATCTTTCGGAAGTTGGAGTGATGAAGACAGTTTGGAGCACGAGGAAATGGCAAATCTGTGCTTTATGACCATTCTGAAAAACGACATGAACAAATATTCGGGATGCTGGACTGATGAAGATGCATCAGACGATGAATGCAAAGAAGATACTGAAAATTATTTCATGGCACGAGGTGAACAAGCGAGGTAATATCTTATAACTGTGATAGATGTAATGAATTGCAGTATATTCTTGACTTTTCTCTAAAAAAGTCTCAGAAAATGATGAATGAACTAAGGAGATTAATTAGGGAAAAGAAAGACTGGGAACTCAAGCTTGAAGTATGTGAAATTGAAAAAGATGTAATTTAAGATGAAGTTCAGGAATTGCTACTGCAATTTAATGGCATGCGCAAGTCTACCAGTCACAGTTATGTCAAGTCTAACCAGGCAAATTACAAGTCAACTGGAAAAGGACGGGTTAGAACTGAGTCCACAAGTACTAACAAGAGTGGTAGATCAAAAACTGGATCAGCCCCTATGTATCACTACTATAACAAAAGTGGACATAAATTTTTTTTTTTGTCGATTTTGTAAATCTAATGTTTCAGGGGATTTGGAAACCCAAAAACAATCCTGATCTTAGTAGAACTAACCAACAAGGACCCAAGCAATCTTGGATACCTAAAAGAAATTGATAATTCTGTTTTGCAGGAAGACCACAGAAAGGCCGCAAAGGAATATGGTACTTAGACAGTGCGTGTTCCAGTCACATGGCAGATGACAAAAACCTGTTCAAAAAAGTTACAAAGATAAATAGATGAAGTGACAAATGTGATGATGATTTAAAAGGAAAGATAGTTGGCATTGGCACAGTTCCGTTCAACAACTGTGATATTACTGAAGTGTATCTTGTAGAAGGATTCAACTACAATATCCTGAGTATAAGTCAACTATGTGATTCAGGGTATGGAGTTAAATTCAAGAAAAAAAGGTTGCGCTATTGAAGGTGAGACAGGTTAAATAATACTCCCAGGAAAAAGGTATGGAAATGTTTACATTCTTGATGACATTGAAAATCTGGATAGTCACATCTACTTAGCATCTATATTTGATGATTCATGGTTGTAGCATAAGAAACTTGGTCATGCAAGCATGCGTCTTATTGAGAAACTCCCCAACCATGAATTAGTTATTGGTCTCCTTAAACTCAATTTTTTCTAAAAATCATATATTTGATGCATGTCAAAATGGTAAACAAACCAGAAACTCCTTCATAAGCAAAGACATTGCATCTACCGCCAAGACTTTACAATTGCTCCACATGAATTTGTTTGGACCCAACAAAACTACTAGCATAGGAAGAAAACAATATGCTTTTGTTATTGTTGATGAATACTTACGTTTTACATGGGTGATTTTCTTATCTCACAAAGATGAAACTTTGGAATACTCGGAGATTTTATGTAAGAAAGCTGAAAGAGAAAAAGGGTACATTATTACAATCATTCAAAGTGATCATGGAGGAGAATTCGAAAGCAGAGCATTTGAAGATTTCTGCAATGATCAAGGATATACTCACAACTTCTCAGCTCCAAGATCACCTTAACAGATTGGAGTAGTTAAGCGGAAAAATATAACTGTACAAGATATGGCCAGAACAATAATATTGAAATATTCCCTGCCAAACCATTTTTGGGTAGAAGCAGTAAGCACCACTACATTCTCAACAAATGTCTTATAAGACCTATCTTGAAGAAAACTCCATATGAATTATGAAAGGTAAAACGGCCCAACATAGGCTATTTCTATCCTTTTGATAGAAGGCGTTTCATCCACAACAATGATAAGGACAATCTTGGAGAATTTGATCCAAGAAGTGGTGAAGGTATTTTTTTGGGTTATTCCATAAACAATAGATCTTTTTAGAGTTTATAATAAACGCACTTGATATGTAGAAGAATTAGTACATGTCATATTTGATGAAAATAATACTACGGCCGAGAAATGAATTGTTACAGGTGATGAAGATATCAGTCAAGAAACACCACAGTCAAGCAAATCTTAAAAGTCGACTGATATGATAGACGGTGTCACAAAATCAACCAGTGAGCCTGTCTGTCAACCAGAATCACAAAAGAAGTCAACTACTCGTACAATTGCAACACGTCTAAATGAGTAGAGAAGTGAACCAGAATATCCTCAAAAGTTTATCATAGGAGATCCTAGTGAAGGAATGAAAAATAGGGGAGCTCTCAAGAAAAAGGCAAATGCAGTACTCATCTCTCAGGTTGAACCGAAAAAGGTTGAGGAAGCCTTAAAAGACTTTATCTGGGTACAAGCAATGCAGGAAAAACTCGATCAATCTGATAAAAATCAAGTCTGGAAACTGCTACTTAAGACTGCAAATGCTACTGCAGTTGGAACAAAATGGGTTTTCATAAATAAGCTTAATGAAGATGGAAAGGTCGTGAGAAACAAAGCCATATTATTAGCCCAAGGCTACTCACAACGGGAAGGAGTCAACTACGATGAAATCTTGCACTAGTAGCTTGACTAGAGTCTATACAGATTCTTCTTGAATATGCATCCCTCAAATGATTTAGACTTTGTCAAATGGATGTGAAAAATGCCTTTTTTAAATGGGTTTATTGATGAGGAGGTCTGTAAAACAACCGCCTAGTTTTGAAGACTCAAAATTTACTTATTATGTGTATAAGTTGACTAAAGCTCTGTATGGACTCAAACAAGCTCCATGAGCCTGGTACGAAAGGCTTAGATTTCTACTTAATCATGGCTTTACAAGAGGTAAAGTAGATACTACATTATTTATCAAAAGATCATCAGGAGGTAATCTTATTATTCAAGTTTATGTTGATGATATTATCTTTGGAATTGCTAACCCTCTTTTGTGCAAGAAATTCGCTAGTCTTATGCAAAGTGAGTTTTAAATAAGCATGATAGGAGAGCTTACGTTTTTCCTTAGACTACAAATTCAACAATCTGAAGAAGGAACATTTGTGTGCCAGAAAAAATATACAAAGGAATTAATTCAAAAGTCTGGCATGAGCAGTGCTAAAGTAATTGGTACACCAATGAGCCCGTCAACAAGTCTCGTCAAGGACGAAAAAGGAAATCCAGTTGATGAAACTAATATCGTGGAATAGTCGGTTCTTTGCTTTACTTGACTGTTGGTTGACCAGATATTATGTTTAGTGTGTGTAAATGTGTCAGGTTTCAGTTTGCTCATAAGGAATCGCATCTGACTACAATAAAGAGAATAATTCGTTACCTCGTTGGAAATATTCCTTATGGAGTATTGTATCCACGTTATAACAATTTTAAGCTGGAAGGTTTTTCAGATGCTGATCTTGCAGGTGATAAGGAAGACAGAAAAAGCACTACCAGAACATGTCAATTATTAGGAAAGGCATTAATTTCATGGAACAGTATGAAACAAGGCTCAGTTGCATTATCCACAAGGGAGGCAGAATATATTGCCATTGGGAAATGGCTTAGTTACTATGGATGTCTCATCAACTGGGTGACTATGAACTATTTTTTAAACCTATTTAAATATTTTATGATAACTCTAGTGCCATATGTCTCTCAAAGAATCCTGTACATCATTCTAGGGCTAAGCATATAGACATCAAACATCATTTCATTAGAGAACATGTGCTCAAGGGAGATATAGAATTATCATTTGTTGGCACTACTTATCAATTAGTGGACATTTTTACGAAGCCTTTACTTGAAGATAGATTATGCTCCCCAAGAGAACTACTTGGTATTATTTCGCTTGATCATAAAAATTAGGACCTATAAAATGTTTTAGTTTTTCATTCTTGTGTGTCTAATGTTCTTAATTTTTTTTAAGTACGCATTAATTTAGCCCTCCGACTTCCCCCTCTTTTCCCATCAGTCGCAGCTTTCAAGAAAGGAAAAATCAATCATCATGACCTTTCCTGACACCCTTTCCTTTCCTGCACTCAGCCGTCAAAATCCCTTCCTTTTAATCCCCTCTTCTCTGTCTTCATTGCTCCTATCACTCATAAACCCTTCCTCAAAATCCTTCAAACCCTTCCTCAAAATCTCTCAATGGCTAAACACTCCAGGAACCCGTCTGGATACACTAGAAAAAGTACTCGTTCCAAGGGAAAATCCTCTTCTCAGCCTCAACAACAAGTAGACCTAGGGTTTGACCACTCAAAAGGGTTTTCCTCCTCTCAAGAAGAACTATCAGACCACTTTCACCAAATAGGAGAAAAAGCTCTTGGAAAAAGGCCTATGGAAGACCCCCATGAATCTTTTACCCCCAACAAATCCAAAGTAGACCTCTCGAGTTCTCTAGAGTCCGACCTCAATTTCTAGAATACCCCAAATAGGTATTTCTTTTTTGCTCTGAAAGACGGCTCCATTGCTCATGGCAGAGTAATCGGCCTTGATGATATGGAGGCCTTCAATTGTAAGGTAAAGGATATGTTTATTTTAAAGGATGGTCTAAATTCCTCTCTATAGCCCCTCCCAAAGTCTATGAACCTTTAGTGAGAACGTTTTATGCAAATCTTTGCTCAAGCAAACCTGATAAGTTAGAATCCCTAGTTCTAGGAAAACACATTGTCCTTGATTGTGGCATGTTTGATTTAATTTTTCAGTGTAATTGCTCCTATTTTCCTATGCTTTTCAAGAATACTTGGTCTGCTGATTTTGATATTTCTTTTTATCAAGAAAAATGTTGTATTGCTGAGTGTCCATCTGATTTCCTTCCTAACCAGTTAGGTCCTAGTGATGTTAGCTTTGAAACCCGAGTTCTGGCCCACATTGTTGCAATAACTCCTCTTCCTCGTACTGGATCATTCTCCACCTTCGCCCAACGAGATACCTTTCTTGTCTACTAACTTGTAACCAAACTTAAGGTTAAGATATCCTCATGGGTCATAAACTTCATGATCGAGTATGCTGATGATCCCACTAGTTTACCCTATGGTATGGCTATCACCCACATTTTGGAAGCCCACAATATCTCTATCTCAGAATACCCTTTTGTCTCTGTTTCAAAGTCCTACAACTCTAGAGCCTTCGCCAGTATGGGTCATGTGTGTGCTAAGGGTTCCTGGGTGAAGAAACAGGAAAGTGAAGTCAAGAACGTTCAGCCTGATACCAAGACCAAAGCAGTGCAGTTGATCCTGATCTTATGGAGATACTGACTGCTATTAACAACAAGTTGACCATCATCAAAGACCATCTTGTCGTAACTCAATCCACTGTTGGGGATATCCATGCAATTTCTAGAGAAACCGGGTCCGATGTTTCAAAGATAAGGGTCAAAATTCTTAAACGTGGAGAACATGCAGTTAAAGCCTTCAAGGAAGTACATGACATGATTGATGGGGTGACCGTTTCAGCCAATGCAAGCTTTGAACGTCTGAAGGAGGCGATTTGCAACAGTCTTACTTATTTCTTACGTCGTTAGTAATGGAAGTTTCAAATAATCTCTTTTTGTTATTTTGTTGTTTTGGACTGGATAACCAGTCGCTGGATATTTTTTGTTATTTTTAGCTAAACCATGCATGCCTATAATTTGCAAATACTTGCCTATGATGTGTCTATTTCTACTGTATATATGCATATCCCCTCTTTGTTGATGTCAAAAAGAGGGAGAAAGAAAGTTGTACTTTGCAGGACAGATAGCAACTCCTGCTGAGATGGAGTCGGCTAAAGTAAATGCAGCTCTTGTTGAAGGGGAGTCGTCTGAAGTATATGCACACCTGTTGAGGGGTAGTCGACTACAGAGAAATAAATTGTTGTTTGTATATGTATATATAATTTTTATCATCATCAAAAAGGGGGAGATTGTAATGATGAGTTTCAATGATGAAAAATAATATACCATATATGCTGCAAGATTAGAAGGAATAAAACAAAGGAATCAAGAAGCAATACCATTCAAGAATAAAATAAGGAAATAATCTCCTACCAAGAGTAGCGCAAGGGAAAGAATCAATGATTGAAGATAAAAACGGAAGAAGCAACAAAGATATGGAAGAAGAATCAATCAATAATTGACGGAAGCTATTACAGGAAGGTCCCAAATCAAAGGGAAACGAGATCGCAAAGGGCTGCACTGGAGATCATTTGAACCAGAACTCAAGGGATCTATCATAAATAACTTAAGTAATGTAAAGATATGCCTAGCGCATGAAAAGCTTGTCAAGACCACAACTCAAGAAAGATCAACAGAAACTTGACTTTGTTCTTGGAAAGAATCAATCGATGATCCCTTTCAAGGATCAACTCATTTGGGTTTGCAATCTCTCAAGATTCATTTGAAGAACTTTGATCAAACCAACTTCAATCTCTTTTTTCTACTTCAAACAAAACACTATAGTCTGCTCTAGATTTTTTATGTAACTAAGAAGAGAAGAGAGAGAGAGAAAAGACCACCGGTGAGGCATCGTATCAATTATAGAAAGAAGAATGAGTGACAAAAGCTGTTGGTGTATAACTACATCAACTCGTCTGTACTAAGCCACTTCATATTTGAAAGAGATCACTCTTGCAAACCAAGGGGACTGGATGTAGGATTCAATCTGAGTCCGAACCAGTATAAAAATATACCGTCATTTACTTTCTGCAATTTATCTTTTTTATTCGATTCTTGAAAAGCCCAGTTGATTAGAACTCAAATTAGTCGACTACAATGAAAAAGAAAAGAGAAATCACAATTCACCCCTCCCCCCTCCTCTTGCACTTTCATTAATATTTTATTAAGAGACGTGTCAAAGGCCAAAAGGTCACTTAGTGGATCTGAGGGAGTATATGTTTAGGATACAATTGAAAGAGTAATGATAAAAGTCTCTTCAGCAATGATAAAATCCTCTCAATATTATTGTTGATATTCATATTGTAGCAGATCTTGTTAATTACTTGGTTTTTGTTATATTATTTTTATTTCTTAATGCGTTATCAGTACGACACGATGTAACTTAAATCTAGGACAAACTCTTCTTCTCTAAGTTAAGTTTCAATTTCTTCTATCCGCAATCTAGAAAAGATTAAATAGGAAAAATGGGTGTTCTTGATTTAAAGGTCTGCTATTGATTGAAACTTGAAAATTTTGAAGTTGTGATAAGAAATAGTTTTTAAAAATTAAAGTTGTGTTCGAATATATATTTTACCTGAAAAATGTTTAGTTTAGTGACTGGAAGAAATTTTTCTACCCAAAAACTGGGCCAAATAAATTTTTTTAGAACTTGAAAATCTTTCTTCAAAATATTTTTTAAAAAGTGATTAAATTCCATGAACAAATTAAAATTTTTTGAAAAAAAATAAGGAATCTATATCCAAACGGAAGCTAAACTACTGTGTGAGTGTACTCGGTGATTTGACAAGCTTAACTTTTGTGCTCTCGTTTAAAAATTAAAATGTTATAAACATCCCAGAGAGAAACAACATTCTAGCTTGGAGAAATTGGTTAGTATTTCTACTAGAACAGAAGTATTTACAATAAGCTAAGTGGGCCCTACTATAAGTATAATATAATGAATGCTTACATTAGATGGTACTGAAATTATTGGTATATATTTGGTCATTTAATAACATGCTAAATTTGGGGTAACCTGATTTTATACCATCGCCAAGGATTATCAACTGAATAATAATAATTGGTAACTTTAGCAGAGTAATATATATATATTGATTTAACCACTTGTTATTTAATGAATTAGGAAATTTTACTTTATGGCCTTATCATAGTGGATACACCTGTGTACTTACTTTACATAAATAAAGGAGATAAAAAAACAAAAAGAACGCATACCTGTGCATCTGTTTACCTCCAAAATCTCTTTACAAAGTCAAGTATCTTTGGTATTTATATTCAGATATTGATTTGTACTTAAAATAAATAAGCTAGTCTAACCACTCTAGCCATAAAATGAAATTATTTAGCATAAAGAGTTAGTGGTGGGATATATATCCTTCATTTCGAGTGAGATAGAAAAAATCTGGATACCGAATGTTTTCCAGCTTAATGGACCTTACTCGAACGAATTCAAATAGGCAAAGACCACTTTTAGCCTGCGATCAAAATTATTTATATTCGTTGAACGTAAAAGTCTATAACATATATAAGTGTATTATATACAAAAAGAAATTATATATTTTTCAATTTTTATTTGGAGAACAGCTATACGGTATCTTCAAGAGACTGTTTCCACGGCTCGAACTCATGACCTCCTAGTCACATAACAACAAATTTACGAGTTACGTCAAAACTCCCCTTCGATCAATAGCATCACACTAAATTTTAAATCCACTTATTCAATGTATGTTAATGGGACATTGGAATTGTTCAATCGAGTAATCACGAAGCACTACAACCTGACACAGACACGCCAACTTTATCAAAATAAAAAATTAAATATTCTCGTTATTTAATATAATATCGCTTTTCAAAGATATCAAATTTCAAAACGTAATCTATATAAAATTTTGGTTAGGAAAGCCAATAATATTGAAAAGAGCCATCACATCTTATGATAGGGCCGACCAAATATAAATATTGAAATCACTTGATTAAGGAAGAACCAACGTTTCTCAAGAAAATGACAAAAATAATCCTTTGTATGGGATTAGGTTTAAAATAATCAAATTAAATATATTCTGAGCAGTTTTAATCCTTTAAATTTATGAAAGTTAGCACTTTTGTCTTCTGTCAAATAATTTCAATAGGCTATGACTATTAAATTTAAAGAGAATGTGAAAAAGAAGGTTTTAATAGAAACTCACATTTGGAGGTACATCTTTTATTTAATTTTGATTAATTTTTGTGCAAACTTTTGCAGGTCAATTTTTGGTATATGGTGTAGTTTGCAGTTTTTAAGATTTGATGAGTCTTTTATAGTGTCTATGGTTAACTTTTTTCATAGTTTCCATTAAATCTCATGAGTTTATTATGTGACGGGAATCAAAAGTACTCACTTTAGTAAATTTAAAGGACTATATCAAAGAAGGAAGTGATTCTAAAATTGATGATGGTCCAAATTGATTGTACAGTGAGTCATATAGTCAAAAGCAAAAAGAGTATTAAATCTGTACATGTAAACATCAACTTTGACATGGTTTTCATCGCAGCAAAATCGCTACATAATTTTGAACTCGGATTTGCTTAATTGGACCAACGTGGTGTTGAATCATCAATACCAATAATGAACAAAACATAATAATAACCAAGAAAGCATATTTACAGACTCTAGGCATCTTTTAATTTGATCCCCTTTTAAACCTCAAAGATAATTTATTCATGTTGACGTTAACTTTGGTTAAACCAGAGCTAAAACCCTAGGAAGAGTGAATATAAGTTGATGTAGAGGGGATCTTAGATCAAAGATGGATATTTGATTTGAAGTTTTTGGGTTCTTATAGCAAATATAAGTTAATATACAATAATAATTGAATTCACAGTAAAATATAAAATGAAATTTTTTATGCATATATAGGGTCTGCACAAAAACTAATGAGGATTATGATCTGTGATTTGAAGAATAGGACATAAGCAAACCAAAATTACAAAAGGATATGGACTTGAATTAATAGACCTCCAAAAAGGGACTTAGTTAGAGATTCTTGTATAATCCTTCAATGCTGCCTTTAACTCTTAAGTATAGTAATATGCTCAATTGGGCCGAAGAGATTCTATGATCTTAGCATTAATCAGATACTCTATTAATTTAGAACTCAATAATTTAAGGCGATTAAAATCTCGAACTCATAAGTTTAAAATCTTGTTCCACCACTGCATACATATTAGTATGTTTCCTAAAATATGCCAGTAGAAAATTAAACTTCTCCAACAACACCACACTAAGACCCTATAAATTAGATAAGTAAAATACTGATTCCAAAAAGTTAAGAAGGGATGTTACATAATTGAGTAGAAATTAAAAATCCACCAAACTGTATAGAGAATCAAGTTGTCTATCAGTTTCCACGGTAAGCAACAAACTGTAAAACCAAATAGTATAGGGAACCAGCTTGTCTACTGTTCCCACGGTAAATAAAAAACACGCGATATTTACATAGAAAACTCTTTGCTCAAGGGATTAAAACCCACGACCTACCCTAGTAGGATTTCAACTGTCTTTGTAGGATAGATTTAAACCGATCAAACTTCAGATTACAACCTATTGCAATCTAGGAATTAAACTCTTAATCCCTCACTCCTTACAACAAATCTATTGTAAGCCCTTTATAATAACTCTATTACAAAGTAACAAACCTTGACTAACTCTAGTCAATCTAGGAATTAAATTCTTAATCCCTTACCCCTTACAATAACTCTACTGTAAGCCCTTTGCAATAACTTTATTGTAAGCCATTTGCAATAACTCTATTACAAAACAACAAAACTTGACTAACTCTAGCCAAGAAACTAAACCAAACAGTGGTTTAAATCTATCCTACAAAGACACTTCTTGAAAGTAGTGCAGGATACAAATGAAGTACAAAATAACAAAGACTCAACAAACCTAAGGACGTAAGATATCTTAAATCTTTGGATCCGGTCCTTGAGGTTGCAGCAACTTTGTTCTTAAGAATGGTGGTGGCTAGTACTTGAGAGAATATTATCTTTTGATTTGCAAGTGTTAGAGAGATGAAATCCCTTGCCTCATGTCGATAATACGTGTGTGTGATGTCATCAGGAATGATGCAATAAAGTGTCCTTTAGTTTGGCCTTAGCAAGCAACAGTTGTGCTGCTGCACTGCTGCCAAACGGTACAGTGCAGCAGCCTGCCAGACGGTACAGTGCAACATCTTTTACAACTATAGAGTTGACTGTATGACGACCAAGGGAACTGATCGATATATGTTCCCTCTGTTGTTCCCTTATCTGATTTCATTGAGAATTGAACCAAACATCTGACTAGATACCCTGAACGCAAGAGAACTAATTGTATCAGGTTCCTTATCTGGTTCTCTCATGAAGTTTGTAAAATCATAAAAACAAAAGATGTATAACTTATCAATTTTTCCCTTTTTGATGATGACAAACTTAAAAATGATATTCCCCCTAAGAATCAGATCTCCACATTGTTCCCCCTACGAATCAGCCATATTCCCCCTGAGAACCAAACTTAAGGACCCTATCACAACTGGTTTCTCGAGACTGTTGGCAAATCATCAAAACACAAAATAGCATAAGTTATCAGTTTCCCCTTTTTCATGACAAACCCAGAATTGATATTCCCCCATAGAATCAAATTCCTTACATGTACTGATCACATCTGGTCCGTACCTGGTTCCTTGAGAACGTTTTGCAAATCATCAAAATATAAAACAACATAAATTAGGGCAATTTCTCCCTTTTTGATGATGACAAACCCAAAATTGATGTTTCCCTTGAGAACCAGATTCCTCACATGTTCCCCTGCGGATCAGACCTATAATCAACATGTTATCAACAACGTTCCCCCTACGAAGCAGAGCTATATTTCATGCACAACATAGCATATCAATTCGATTATGTTCCTCCCCTCATTGACACCTATGTAACTTCCCCCTTTTGGCATCATTGAAAAGAATAACAGAAGAAGCACAACCAAAAAGAAGTTCAGCAACATTAACTCATGCCACTTGGACAACACAGCATAAACAATAACAAGAACAACAAATGAATGTTATTGTACAAAATAGAGTGATTATCCATAGTAGAGTAATTATAACAAAAGCACAGTAGTTTCAACAATACAAAATATGACAATTTAAACAACTAAAGTACCAATGTCATCAAACATAAGGATCAAAAGAAGATAGGAATTCGAGGGAATTAAGAAGGAGGGAAAGACATGGATCACTGGGCAGGAAGAAAAGTAAGGGGCTAAGTCCTTAATGAGCTTGTCCATTCGTTAATTCACAATCCTTTGATCAATGATCATTTTCTCTCTCAGGTCCTCCACCCGTTTCCTCAATCTTTCATTCTCACCCTTCAGCTTAGCATTCTATTCTGCCAAGGGTCCATGGGGACCTAGTTCTCTACCTGTCTGAGCAGGCTAAACCATCAATCATATCACCAAGAATCTCCCAAACTTCTCCTCATCAAGAACAAACTCAGTCCATGCACATATAGCATCAGAGTATCACATACAGCATCGACATTTTTTACTTCTCTTCATAAACGTCGGGACTTGGAGGAACAAAGAGGTGATTTTATTTTTGGAACTCAACAATGTCTCGAAGTTCCTCCATTTTTCAGCAATATCAAAGTCTACACTCTGCATAACATCACTTTTGAGAGTTCAGAGTCTTCTACCTTTCCAAACCCGATAACTCAACCTTTTTCTTCTATAAGGAACCATTTTCCTCACTCACACTACCCTTTTTTTCCCTGAGCGGCCATGTTTCCCTCTTCTTCTTCTCAATCTGTTCACCCTTATCATCAGCTGCATCTTTCTCAGCCAACTTTCTTTTCTTCATTTTTTTTTTTGAATTCTTTCTCACAAGTGAAGACTTTTCCACTTCATTCTCTCTTCCACAATCACCACATCAGCATGTCACACCACTTCATCATCAGTCAACCTACTTTTCATCAATCGTTTTTGCTGGATCGGAGGTTTGTTTAAGCATAGAACTTAAGAGAAAAAGATCATCATCAGAATTAAGATCCTAAGAAGGATTTGAGGGACCATGTTCCCCATTCAGTTCCCCCATTTTGATCACATTCACCAATTCCTCCATCCTTCAAGGCTTCTACAAACCCAGCAACAAATTCAGCCTCACTCTATAGAATATTAGATCTACCTCGTTCCTTTTCAGTTAAAGCCCCATCAAACTCTACCAAAGGCTTTTTGGCTTTCGATTCAGATGGAGTTAGGATTTTGGAAGATGTCAGAGTTGGGTTCACTTCTGGAATATTTGGAGAGAAGGATTCTTTTTTAGATAAGTTTGATTCAGTCTAGAAGAAAAGAATCGGATTCGGTTGGGTGTGAGAGAAGGAAATATTTTTTTGGGGCAACATGTCAATTTAGAAAGGTTTAACATATTAGACTTCGAAAAGTAAAAGAGAGGGGGGGAGTAAATTAATGACATGGCAGTTCAGCAGTTTAAAAAGGCATATACGTATTGTAGAGACTACTAACCTGAGTCACATGAACCAGGTTCCTTGACGGTTTTTAAAATTTTGAGCAAAAACTCATAGAAGTGCAATATCACTCATACTTGTTTTCTCCTGAAACTGTTAAGTGTGTATACCTGTAACAGTATAGAATTGAGTTAGATGTCACATTGTACCTTTCCTTCTTTACATAGCCAATCATCGAGGGACCAGGTCCTTAGTGGAGCTAGATCAACCCCAGCGCTAGACGACCTCTTTCAAAGTGTTCTCTGCTTAGTCCTTTGGTAAAGATATCTGCAACCTGATCCTCCGTCTTGCAAACCTTCATACTAATAAGCCCTTTTTCAACATTCTCCCTCAAAAAGTAATATCGCACATCAATGTGCTTTGCCTCCTTGAGCTGTACCAGGTTCTTTGTAATGTTTAGAGCACTTATATTATCACACAACAATGGCATACAATCTGTAAACACACCCAAATCTTCTAGATGTTCCTTGATCTACAGCAGTTGAGCACAACAAGAGGCAACATCCACATATTGAGCTTCAATAGTAGAAAGAGTCACATGGTTTTGTTTCTTTGTACCATATGAGATCAAACATTACCCAAAAAATGTGCCATTCTAGATGTTCTCTTTCGATCCACCAAAATATCCAACATGATCATCATCAGCATATCCAACTAAGTCAAAATTATCTCTTGAAGGATAGAAGAGGACCAGGTCCGACGTTCCCTTAGGATACCTCAAAATTCTTTTGGCAGCCTTCAAGTGAGATTCTTTTAGGCTTGATTGGAACCCAAAACAAAACCCAACATTAAAAACAATATCAGGTTTGCTAACAGTCAAGTACAGAAGAGATACAATGATACCCCTATACATAGGTTCATTGACAGGAGAACCAGGTTCATCCATGTCTAGACGAGCAGTAGTGGCAATAGGTGTATCAATGGTCTTAGCATTCTCCATCTCAGATCTTTTCAGCAACTCCTTGAAGTACTTAAACATCAGAATTTGAAGGACCAGGTTCCTCCATATTTGAAACATCATTAACATCAACAGAATTATGACTTCCACTTCTTTGTTCTGCATCAGGATTACCTGATGCAACATTAGAAACCTTTTGTTCGGTTTCAATCGAGTTGATAGAGGGACCAGGTTCCTCTACGCCTTTTGGAGATTTTGCTGTATCTTCTTCATCGCTTTGCTTGACTTGACACATCAAATTAGTCTTTTCATTTGCAATATCTATAGCTTCACCAGGAGCATTTGTAAATTCTCCATCTTCATCTTCTTTGTTATGTGACTCTTTGCCACCATTATTGAAAACAAAGCATTTTGCATCCAAATGCTCTAAGGTAAGTGAGCTTGGGTTTTCTCCCATTGAGCAGTTCACAGAGAGACTATTCGAGAAGGGACCTGATCATGCACTTGTTAATCAAGTAGCAGCGTGTTAACTGCTTCAGCCTACGAACCAGGTCCCCCATAACCAACTTGTTCAGCAAATAAAAACTCGCATGCCCAGTAGTCTACGCCATAACTCAGCATCATCATTAGTGACACTTAGGTATGTTAAATTACCACCATTCAGTGAATCAAGGTCTGCAACATAGATGTTCTTGAACCTTTTCGCTATCAACACCACTTCACCAGTTTTGAGATTGGTGACAGTGCAAGATTTGGATAAGAACTTTCCCTTATCACATATTTGAGACACACTCAACAATCTATATTTCAAGCCACTCACATGGTACATAAATTTTCAATTGCATGGGAGAGTGTTTTGCTAATTTTGCAACCACAAAGAATATATCCCTTCTTGCCGTTTCCAAAGGACACACTCCAACCTTGAAAAGCCAAGAGTGAGAGGAAATCATCCATTCTTCCAGTTATATACTTAGAGTAGCCGCAATCCATGTACCATTTTTTGACTACTACCTCTCACTCAAGCCTACACACAAAAAAACTGATTAGAGTTAGGAACCCAAGCCAGCTTAGGTCTCTTATAATGGTCGAACGGGAGGATCAAACTTGTTTTTGCCCATACAGGCAGCACATATTTTCTTTTTAGCGAACCAGGTTCCTCAACAGTAGGCCTATTTTCAACAAAAACATTGTTCTTCTGCAAAGAATGAATTTTAGTTTTGCAAGAGTCCTTGTAATGACCCGTTTGATCACAGTAAGTACACAATAAATTATTAACCATAGTTACATACTTGTTATGGGGATTATAAGAGGTTTTAGCCTTTTGGAATGTGATTCCTTGCTTGTTTCCACAATTACTCTTGTACATAGACGTTATTACATCAGAGGACCAGGTATATTTGAGTGACTTATCAAGATCATTTTTAACCCTTTTCAAATCACCTGAAGTTGCCTATTCTTTTCAAGCTCAGCAACGAGACTTGTTTTAACTTTCTTAAGCTCACTCTGAAGCTCAATTTGCGCCTTACTAGCCACTTGTTCCTTCAAGTCTACAATGGAAGCTACCATATCATCCCTCTCTTGTTCTATGTCACTAATTTCTTCTATTAAAGTATTTTTCTCATTAATGAGGTTATGATAGGCATCAATCAATACATTTTCTAAGGACATTAATTTTTTCTTAGAGTAAGTTTTCAAATTTTTTTGAACATCAAGAAAACTTACTTCATCTTCCTCCTTGTCCTCATCATCATCAGATTTGGCCATGAGTGCAAAGGTTGACCCATATCCTGAAGAATCATCATCAGCAACCGTCATAGATGTATCTCCTTGGTCATCTTCACCTTCAAATTCACAAGAGGAATTTCCCCAGGCAGCCAGGGCTTGCTTCACCATGTTGTCAGCAGCATCTCTTCTTTTGAACTTTCTATCAGGGACCTGGTTCCTCTTAGCCGCCTTATCAATGTTTGTTTTATAATGATCCTGCTTATGAAGAGAACAACCTTTAATTAAGTGTCCAGACTTTCCACACTTACGGCAGCAATAATTTTCTTTGAAATTCCTGCTGGAACTTCCTTTCTTTGGAATCCCACCATTATTTCGAATCATCTTTTGGAATCTTCGAGTGAGATACTCCATGTTGGATTCATCACTACTTGAGTCGTTGTTGGCAGCCTTGAGAACCAGGTTCTTCTCCTTCTTGGGCTCTCTTCTTTCAAGATCCTTCTTTCTGTTCATCTCATAAGTTTTGAGATTTCCAATGAGTTCATCGATGTTTAGCTTCTGCAGATCCTTGGCTTCAGCGTTAGCATTCACTTTACTTTCCCAGGAACCTGGTAAAACACTGGGTATTTTCCGGACCAGCTTGTTTCTTGGGAGGACTTCTCCAAGGGAGTGAAGCTCATTGATAATGGAGGTAAAACGTGTGTGCCTATCTTGAATAGACTCATCCTCCTTCATCTTGAAAAGCTCATAGTTAGTAGTAAGCATATCAATTTTGGACTGCTTAACCTGAGTAGTTCCCTCATAGGCAGTTTGAAAAGCTTCCTAGATCTCCTTAGCAGATTGACAAGTTGGGATACAGTTGTATTCATCTGGTCCGATGTTGCAAACAAGAATCTTCTTTGCCTGAAATTCTTCTCAATAGCCTTTCTATCAGCATCGTTGTAATTTTTCTTGTTTTTGGGATTGTAACTATTCCCTCATCAATAGTTTTCATGGGAACAAAAGATCCATCACAGATTACATCCCACAACTCTGAGTCCTCAGCCATGATGAAGTCATGAATTCTTGTTTTCCAGCAACCAAAGTATTAGCCGTTGAATCTTAGTAGTCTGTACGTTGATTGTCCTTCCTTGAAGTTTGGTGGAGCAGCCATGTAGATCCTTTCTAGGTGTTAACCTTTTAAAAAGAACCTGCTGTGATACCAACTAATAGAAACTAAGAGTCCATCAAACAGTATAGAGAACCAGGGGATTAAAAACCACGACCTACCCTAGTAGGATTTCTAAACCAAGCAAACTTTAGATTACAACCTATTGCAATCTTGGAATTAAATTCTTAATCCCTCACTCCTTACAATAACGCTATTATAAGCCCTTTAAATAACTCTGCTACAAAGCAACAAACCTTGACTAACTCTAGTCAATCTAGGAATTAAACTCTTAATCCCTTACCCCTTACAATAACTCTATTGTAAGCCATTTGCAATAACTCTATTACAAAGCAACAAAACTTGACTACCTCTAGTGAAGAAACTAAACAAAATAGTGGTTTAAATTTGTCCTACAAAGACACTTCTTGAAAGTAGTGTATGATTACAAATAAACAACAAAATAACAAAGACTCAACAAACCTAAGGACTTAAGATATTTTCAATCTTTGAATCTGGTCCTTGAGGTTGCAGCAAGTTTGTTCTTGAGAGAGGTGGAAGCTAGCACTTGAGAGAATATTATCTTTTGATTTGTAAGTATTAGAGATTAAATCCCTTGCCTCATGTTGATATATGTATGTGTGATTTCATCAAGGATGATGCAATAAAGTATCCTTTAGTTTGTCCTTGCAAGCTACAGCCGTGCTGCTGTACTGCTGCTAGACGGTACAGTGCAGCAGCCTGTCAGATGGTACAATGCAGCAGCTTTTAAAGCTGTAGAGTTGACTGCATGCCGACCAGGAAACTGATCCATATCTGTTCCTTCTATTGTTCCCTTATCTGATTTCATTGAGAATTGAACCTGATATCTGACTAATTATTATAAACGCAAAAAAAAACTACTTATTTCTGGTTCCTTATCTGGTTCTCTCAGGAAATTTGTAAAATCATCAAAATAAAAGACGTATAACTTATCAATCATCATTAATTTAAACTGTAATACGTAAGAGTCATGCTACAGAACATTCTCAACTGCGGTATATGTTGTAATAGTCCAACAATTTAATGGATTGATGCTCTCTAAAATCAAGTATGAGTCGATGATTAAAGCAACATTCTAATATACATATGAGAAATATGAGAAAGATGAACATGTTTGCGAATGAGAATAAAGCAATCAGAAGTTGGTTCAGTCAATGCTTCCTTTTTTAAATAATGGTGGTGTCTGAGCAACTACTACCTCCTATCAACCAAGTACAGGGTAATTTTGCCTATCAGGACTAGGAGATGGGAAGTAATGACCTAGCGTTCGTTTGTTTATACTGGAATTTGAATATTACTCTCCAATATTTAACCACTAGACCACACCCTTGGGTGTGGTTCAACAAAATCTATCTAGAATAACACTCTCAAAAGCATTAACCTACACCTATTTCCATATTGAGGCAAGGACTTACTTTGTTAAACAAATGCTACTACACTTATACACACAAACATAAATTTCCATATTTAGTGTTCATGCTTCCAACCGTTTCCCGGTTAATTAGACCAATACAGAACTTCACTCCAAATAAAGGAATATTGAGCATCAAGATGTTTGATCCTCGGACTAGTAGTTTCTTGCACTGATTGAAAGTCAGCATCTTCTTCAAGTGATAAAATTGATTTCAATTCCATCTCCTGCCGAGGCAAAAGATATGTTAATGCTGATTCCAAGGTGGCTGATAGTAACTTGGTGATCTTTTATCATGAAAGCCTACACTCGGAATTGCGTGACCTAATGAAGTATTGCGAAAACAAATAAATCAAAAATTGTTGCAATTCCACTGTCGTAAACTTCCCAACTTGTTTGGGACTGACGCATGGTAGTTGTTGTGTCTGTTGGAAAATCTGATTATAGAGAATAGGTTAGCTTGAGGCATGTCAAGGATACTGTCCTTATGGATATTTCACCTACACAATAAAGAATAAAATTAGGCGTATCCCCCAAGATTCAATAAGCTCTTCCAGTTAATAAATTGGGAACAAACTAGAAGAAAATTCAATAAAGAAATCCAGCATAGAAGAAGTAGGAGAAATAGTAAGGAAAGTTGGAAAATCTACTTCATTGTTCACAAGAGTGTCATGCATAATAGGAAGAAGAAGTTTGAGAAAAGTGTCTTTAGCTCTCTAAAAATCATGTTTGTATAGGCATTGCTCCAATGGCTAGTTAATGGATATTTTCCAACTGCTAGTTAACGGCTAATTTTCAACGGTTAGTTTGTAGCGGCTAGTTTGACTGTTTCAAGATGAGAGATAGTAGAGAGTAATAAGGAACACATCCTTTTGAGATATCCATAAATTCCAACAATCGCTCATACATCTCAAAAGGATGTAATAATAAATATATTGAAATAATAAAGAGAGAAAGTATAATTTGCTGGGTTTCGGGTACAATAAAATCCATCTAGTATCTTAAAGACTATGAACCATATATAAATAAAATAAGATTTAACTTACAGAATACTCGGTGAAATTGATAATTTATATGAACCAAAATTCTTGTTGTAAGCTAGAGATCTAATTTATCATATTACATCCCCACAATTTCTACCGTTATCGCGGTTTGCTTAATAGGCCATGCACACGCCTGGTTTTCCTTAGTGCTCAAGAAATTTTACCACAAATTTCATAGGAACGGTCTCACACCACACTCATATAAGTCCATCCATCAAGTTTATTCTTCAACACAACACACCACGTACAAAAGGGTATGGATTATTGAATAAAGTGTTTAATAACTCAGCCTCACATTTCTTGCAGTCTCGCACTATATACACACACTATAGGAAGAGACATAATTTAATAGTGCATATTTGATCAACTAATGACTTGTTATTACCCATATGAACCTACTTCATGGGATCTCCAATCACATAGGTTGGGTTACCATCATTGTTGATACATCTCAAATTGGCAAAGGTCTCATTCCCCTTGATGTTTCACTTATAAGTCAAAGGATCGGCCAAATCCTCTTTTGAGTATACATAATATGTATAAAAAATTTTTATCTCTAAGCAATTGCTTTATCACATTATGTCTCAAAAGAATGTGTCTACTCTTCCTATTGAAAGATTTATTTTCTTACAACCATTGCACCTTGGCAATCACAATTCATTGACACAAATATTGTCGGCTTAATTCCTAGTGGACTCACCAAGAGGTTGCTTAATCAGCTTTATTGCCAGGCAATTCCAATACCATAACACCCCATATATGGTGATCACATAATCACTAGTGAGTTTTTTTTTTCATCTGAATCAGAGATTCAATATCATCATTGTATCCTTCTAATACAGTGAAAAATCTATACACGGAATACTAACTCATAGAACTTCTCAAGTAAGACATAAAATCATCTCAAATAAAATAAAACTTGACTTTCGTACAAGTGGCTTTTGAAACATCTTTCAGCATATAAAAATTTTGTTTTCCTTTTGGTATCTTCCATATTTTAATACCAAAGTAAAATATAGAATCAACTTTAACTTCTACAGAAATATTTCAAGTAGGAATCATGCCATTTAATTCAACTATTTTTGAGTAAAAGATACAAAGCAAAATAAATTTTAAAGCCAAAAATATAATATATCTTTTTGTCTTCTAAATTTATACAATAAATGTCAATTTTGTAAGGTTTCATTATAAAATCTTAAAAATATTTTACCTCATTAATTTCCCTATAATCAGGCTACTTAACCGTGGCAATACATTCTCGACCCCCACTCTTTAGAGGATTTCAGATCATTAAGGAGATAATCTTTTCACAACTCACAAGGAGTTCAATTTTATAGTGTCACAACCCCAATTTTCCTCCGTAGGATGTCGTGACCTAGTCTCTAAGACTAGATAAGCCTAACAAACATACGGAAATAACTGAAACAATAATTTTAAAATCTCAAAACCCAACAACTAATATGAGGAAAAATTTCTACAGCTCTATGTATATAAAATAGCTCAAAACCGAGTGAAATAGAAGTCTCAAGCTCTACGCCACTATAAAAGTCATCCCTATACAACTGTATCTACTAAAGAAGGAAAAATATAGAAATGGATAGAAGGTGACTCCGAGGCCTACGGACGCGGGCATGTGTACTTTGAAGTCTCCAAATGCGAACTCATCTCCCTGGTGCCGGGACTGATAGGAGATATCTTGATCTGCACAAAAAGATGTGCAGAAGTGTAGCATGAGCGTACCACAGCGGTACCCAGTAAATGCCAAGCCTAAACTCGGTAGAGTAGTGATGAGGTCAGGTCAAGGCCCTACGAGAAATAATAAGAAACAAGATGAAAGATTTAACAATATAATAATAATGACAAAGGAAATGAAACAAGAAAGGAGCATACAAAATTTAACTACACGGAATCAAGGAAAATAATATATCACGGAAGGAAACAAAGATTTGACATGTTAAGGAAACAAAACAACCAAAGACAAGTACAACAAATAGAGAAAGATCAACAAGGGTCACTACCGAGGTACCGCCTCGTAGTCCCAAATCACAAAAATAACTCATAATCTTTCCATATATCACCACCGGAGCCTTGCATTTTAGCTTTTTAAATTTATTTTCCCCAAATAGCATCCAGCATTTTAGCCCAACTTATCACACTGCATGACTTCTAGTAGCTACCCTACTAGCCACGTGTATCAAGCCCACATTATTTCATCGCATGAGTTTGAACCCCAAAATCTTATACCACCGCATGCATATCAATATCACAATGTACCACAGATCGCACCTCAAGTGCCTAATATCACAACCTGCAAAAAGAAATCAATAATAATAGTATTTTTACAATAAGGAGCCCACGGCTCAACCACAGTGTACACAAAGTCTTAAAAATAACAATTGGAAGTGAATAACTCAACAAAATGATATGGCACAACTTAACACTTTGCCTCAATATGAATCACGGCCTTTGTAACTCAATACCAGTTTCAACAATAAGATATTCCAAGAACGACAACTTCTAGTAAAGAGTTCAAAAGTATAATAAATACGGAATAAGGGAAACAAGAACTTCAACTAAACACGTAGAGAAATTAAAAAGTAAGAGATAAGACAAGTAAAACATGTAAAAATAGACTAATGATGACGAATATAACATGACAGGATAACTCAATTAAGGCATGGAAGGAATCTACATAGCTAAAACCAGTAATTTCTACATTTAGCCCGTGTACACACTCGTCACCTTGCGTACGCGGCTTCCACACATCACAATTATCACAAACAACACCAATCCTAAGGGGTAATTCTCTCACACAAGGTTAGGCAAGTCACTTACCTCAAATCACGCTAACTTAATCCACTAGTAGGTCTTTCCCTCGATTATTCAACTCCAAACGGCTCGAATCTAGCCAAAACAATTTCATATTATAAATACAAACTATAGGAAACTAATTCGAACAATGAAATTACGATCATTACAAAGAAATAAATAGCCAATTCAAAAGGTCAACCCGGGCGCGCATCCCGAAACCCGACCAAAATTACAAACTCCAAACACCCATTCGATAACGAGTTCAACCATACAAGAATTACTCAAATATACCTCACATCACCTTTCAAAACTCAAAAATTTAGTCTAGGAAGTTGCTACCATTTTTCCCCAATTTTCCAACTCAAACCACTAATTAAATGATGAAATAATCAATAGATTCATGTAAATTAACCAAAACTGAGTTAGGATTCCTTACCCCAAAGTTTTCCTTGAAAAACCCTCGAAGAATCGCCTCCCACCGAGCTCTCTAAGTTCAAAAATGGATTATGAATCAAACCTCGAATTTTCTTATTTCTGCCCAGTGACTTCTACTTCTGCAGCCTTTTTGTCACTTCTACGACGCTACACATGCTGAAAAATCATCGCATGTGTGGATTCCACTTTAATACATATACATTTCGCTTTGCAAACATACGGGGAAAGTTCTAGACATCAACCGATATGCACAGAATATCACAAAATCTCACACTCACATCAGCACGTAACTCACTTAGGATCGGTTCTATCCGGAATCTCTAGTCAAAGCAGTTAAGCAACGTTATAATCACACAGTTTAAGGTACTTAATTATGAGTCAAGAACTGAGTCTAGGCTTCACAAATCATGAACTCACTGCTCTCAAGGCACAACAAAGTCAAGAAAAATCATCTCCCTTTAACACCTAGCACAAGACTCACTTCTCCTACTAAAAGAAAAGCTAATTACACCCGGTTCAAGCAAAACCCATGGAAAAGAACCGCGAGATAAAGAAAAACCAAAGGGGAATTGTTATAATACCTGAGAAAACAAAACACAAATAAACGGCTAAAGTTTTTTTTTCCTTCGACTTTAATCCCTCAAGAAGACAGTCGAGGAAATTTCTCGTCGGGAAAAGTAAAGTCAATTTTTTTTTTAAAAAAAAACCATTACAAACACACATGTACATATATACATTCCCCACCCCACACTTTACATTGTAGCATGTCCCCATGAAACACAAATAAAAAGCAAGAAGTAAGGGAAACTTCCATGATTCATCTAGACAGGGTCGAAGTCAGGATCTCCTTTGCACGCTCGACCCGGTGCACACACCATGCTGAGAGCTTTTTTTCTACCTTCTCTGGGTACACGTTACACTTATCAGCTTCACTCTTTCCAATTTGCTCTTTCATGGCCCCCCCCTTTATCCTTATGGTGTAACAGAAGCAGCAACGAAGTTTGAAGCAGCAACTAGCACAACAAGATTAGCTACACAGAGCTAAGCAAATAGTGCAACACGGAGGAAAACAATTAATAGTATACTAAGGAAAATAACAATCAAAGACAAGTACACAGAAAAAGGGGAAATGACAACAAGAGCACTCCCGAGGTACCGCCTCATAGTCTCAAATCATAAATGAATCACAACTTTCATTATATCCCCACGGGAGCCTTTATATTTAGTTTTTTGAAAATTATTTTTCCGAAATAGCATACCGCGTTTTAGCCCACCTTATCACACCGCATGGCTTCTAGTAGTTCCCCTACTAGCCACACTTTTCAAGCCCACCTTATTCACCGCGTGCATTTCAATAGCCAGACCTTATACCACCGCATGCATATCAATAATAACAGCACGGTAGAAACCTCGTGCAACAGAATAACAACCGCATGGCAGAAACCTCATGCAACACAATAACAACCTCACGGTAGAAACCTCGTGCAACATAATAACAACTGTATGGCAGAAACCTCGTGCAAACACATAAATAATTTTTTAACAAAACACGTATGCCAAAAACATAACAACTCAAATAAATGACTTTCATAATATGTACCAACATGCCACAACATTTCCTCAAAACAGTTTCAATATCATAACCACGTATAACGCCTTGGCTCAACAACACTGAATACAACAGCAACAACAATAATAACACGAGATCGACAAGTAAATCAATACAATAACTTCAGAATACAAGGAAATGGAAGAACGAACTCACAGAGAAAGATACAACAGGAAAATAATAGTCTCAACAAGAATAGTTCAACAAGGGAGAGGTAATGTGTAACAATGATTCTACGAAAGTGCAATTCGACAACAAGAGAGATAGTATGAATCAATGAACCCAAATAAGAATACGTCAAACATGAAAGGGGTAACAAACTTTCATTAAGGCTACGCAATTACGGAGGAGATAATAATGATTTCAATTAAGGTCTAAGCAATTACATAAGGATAACAATGATTTCAATTAAGGTTAAGCAATTACGGAAAGATACCATGATGATAAAAGAGGCAACAACTTTAGTAAAGGCACATAAGAGTTTAATTGGCAGTAAGGGTAGAACATGAAGCAATTAATTCCAATTACGACACGTAAGGATGAAATTATTAAATAAGGAATTTAACATGACAAAACAACTTCATATTTAATGGACATAAGAACCTAAGAGCACTAGACGGTCAAATTTTCACAAATAAGTCCGAGCACGTATTTATCACCTTGCGTACTCGGCCTTCACATGACACAATTAGCACAAAAGACTTGAATCCTAAGGGGTAGTTCCCTCACAAAGAGTTAGGCAAGATACTTAACTCAAAGAAGTTAGACCGTTACTCTAAAATGACCTTCTCGAGTGAAACACCCTCCGGACGGCTCAAATCTAACAAAAATAACTTCAATTCATAAATAAAACTCATAGAAAATAATTCCGGACAATAAAGCTTCAATCTTTAACAAAAACTAAAAGTCAACCCAAAAGTCAAACCCAAGTCCGCACCTCGGAACCCGACCAAAATTATAAATCCGAAAACCCATTCATTAACTAGTCCAACCACACAAGATTACCAAATTCCGATAACGAATCATCCTTCAAATCTCCATTTTAAATTTTTGAAAGATTATGCAAATTTCTCAATTTCTTTCATTTGGTTCACTAATAAATGATGAAAATAACCATATCATCATGAAATACAACCAATTTCGGATATAGAATACTTACCCAAACCATACCGTGAAGAATCCCTCCAGAATCACCCAATACCGAGGCTTCCAACTCAACCAAAATAATGAAAAATGACTGACTTCAATCCTTTATGTTTTTGCCCAGAATCGCACCTGGGAAACAATTTGTGCGCTTGCGACGTCGCTTCTGCAACATAAGAGTCGCTTCTGCTGAGTCCACTACCAGTTGAACCCATCGCACCTACGGCAGAAAGTCCGCTTCTGCGCAAAAGCAGGTACGAGCTGCAAATGCGCTTCTGTGCTTACCTCGCTTCTGCGTCACCAGGCACCGCTTCCGCGATCACGCAGGTGCGAAAAATAACATCGCACCTGTGACCTCTGCCTTGATCCTTCCCAGCCGCTTCTGTGGCTACTTCCTCACTTATGCGACTGCACACCTATGACCAAATTCATCGCAGGTGCGATAGCATCAGTCCAGAACTCCTCAGCATTTCTAAAAATCCGATCCGTTAATTATTCGAAATCCACCTGAGGCCCCCGGGACCTCAATCAAATATATCAATACGTCTTAAAACATGATACAAACTTAGTCAAGGCCTCAAATCACATCAAACAACGTCGTAACTATGAATCGCACCATGAATCGAACTTATGAACTTTCAAATCTTCCAACTTTCAAAGCTCATGCTGAAATATATCAAATCAACCCGGAATGATGTCAAATTTTGCACACAAGTTCCAAATGATATAATGGAGCTAATCCAACTTTCAGAATCACATTCCAGCCCTGATATCACCAAGGTCAACTGTCGGTCAAACCTTTCAACCTTCTAAAACTTTAACTTTCTAATTTTCGCTGAAAGGACCAACAGAGGGTATCAAACTAAAGATTAAATGGTGTGTAAACTGAAGAATTCAATATGTGGACTCAAACAAGCCTCGCGACAATGGTACATAAAGTGTAATTATACCATTATATCTTTTGGACTTGTGGAAAATACCGTTGATCGATGTATATACCAAAAGATTAGTGGGAGAAAGTTCATATTTTTAGTCATATATGTTGACGATCTTCTGCTTGCTGCTAGTGATTTAGGCATATTGAATGAGACTAAAGATTATCTCTCTAAAAATTTTGAAATGAAAGATATGGGTGTGGCATCCTATATGATAGGAATAGAAATATTCTGTGATAGATCAGAAGGATTACCGAGACTGTCTCACAAAGGCTTTATCAAAAGAATTTTAGAGAGATTTAACATGAATAATTATTCAGTAGGAATTATTCCAATTCAAAAGGGGACAAATTTAGTCTCATGCAATGCCCTAAGAATGATGTTGCGACGACCCGGCCGGTCATTTTGAGTGTTGTAACCCCATTCCCCCATCTACTAATCATTTTATGCTTAATTGTTGTAATGTAACTTGTCGGGGTAGTTGATTTGGTTCCAGGGATGTTTCGGAATGAGATGAGACATTTAGTCTCAAGATTGGAAGCTTAAGTTGAAAAGGTTGATCGGATGTTGACTTATGTGTAAATGACTTCGGAATGGAATTATGATGGTTCTGATAGCTGCGTTGAGTGATTTTGGATTACGAAGTGTGTCCGGATAATGATTTGGAGGTCAGTAGTTGATTTTAGCTTGAAATGGCGAAAGTTAAAAAATTAGAAATTTTGGAAATTGAGAGGTTTGATCAAGAGTTAACTTTGTGATATCGGGCTCGAATGTTAGTTCGGGGAGTTGGAGTAGGTCTGTTGTGTCATTTATGATTTCTGTGCGAAATTTACAGTCAATCGGACTGGATTTGATAGATTTCGACATTGATTGTAGAAGTTAGAATTTCTTAGTTTTTGTTAGGCTTGAATTGAGATGCGATTTGTGTCTTTGATGTTTTTTGAAGTGAATTGAGCCCTCGACTAAGTTTGTATCATGTTTTAGGACTTGTTGGTATGTTTGGTTGAGGTCTCGGGGACCTCAGGTGATGTTCGGATTGTTATCGGATCGAAATTTGGAATTGAAAGATTGCTAAAGTGCCCCAGTTTTGGTGCACTCGCACCTGCGAAGAATTGGGCGCAAGTGCGAGGCCGTAGAAGCGAAGGAGGCATTGTAGGAGTGGATTTGGGTGAGCTTCATAGTGATCGCAGGTGGTTTGTCGGTCTTCCTTATATGATCGCATCAAAGATCGGTAGTATGATGATCCCCATTTTCTTGTCCATAAGGACATTGTTTAGCACGGTGATGCCAAGGATGTTACTATTGGGGATGATGGGGTGTTGAGGATGCAGGGTCAGATTTGTGTGCCAAATGTAGATGGGCTATGTGAGTTGATTCTTGAGGAGGCCCACAGTTCGCGGTATTCCATTCATTCGGGTGCCGCGAAGATGTATCAAGACTTGAGGTAGCACTATTGGTGGAGGAGGATGAAGAAAGATATAGTGGGGGTTGTAGCTCGGTGCCTAAATTGTCAGCAGGTGTAGTATAAGCATCAGAGACCGGGCGGATTACTTCAGAGGCTTGAAATTTCGGAGTGGAAATGGGAGTGTATCACCATGGATTTTGTAGTTGGGCTCCCACGGACTTTGAGGGAGTTTGATGCTATTTGGATGATACTGGATCAGTTGACCAAGTCTGCGCATTTCATTCCAGTTGGGACTACATATTCTTCGGAGCGGTTGGCTGAGATTTACATCCGCGAGATTGTTCGCCTTCACGGTGTGCCGGTGTCCATCATTTCAGATCAGGGCACACAGTTTACATTGCAGTTTTGGAGGGCAGTGCAGTGAGAGTTGGGCACACAGGTTGAGTTGAGTGCAGCATTTCACCCTCAGACGGATGGACAGTCCGAGCACACTATTCAGATATTGGAGGATATGCTACGCACTTGTGTCATAGATTTCGGGGGTTCATGGGATTAGTTTCTGCCCCTTGCATAGTTTTCCTATAACAACAGCTACCAATCGAGTATTCAGATGGCCCCGTATGAGGCATTGTATGGGAGACGGTGTCGGTCTCCAGTGGGATGGTTTGAGCAGGGTGAGGCTACGCTATTAGGTACTAACTTGGTTTAAGATGCTTTGGACAAGGTTAAATTGATTCAGGATCAGCTGAGTAGCAAAGCTCACGAAGAGGTTGGAGTTAGTTGTTGAGGAGAATATCAAACTTCGAGAAGACAACGAAGAGTTGAGAAAAGAAACCAGGCAGCTTAGGGAAGAGCTCAGAAGGGATAGAGAAGCTCATGCGCAACAAATAGCTACCCTTGTGAAAGCATTGACCCCCTCTGCCTCTCACCCATGAACCCGGTCCTTCCCCCAGTGTCTTTAGCATATTTTGTTATCTCAGTGATGTTTTAGTTCTTGTTTCTTCTACTCTAGTCTGAGTAGGTTGCAGGATGTTTAGTATATTTTGCTCTAATGATTTGAGACAAGGCCCTGGGCTTATTTTGGCACTGCTAAATGACTTCTCTAATAATGTTTTAATACTTTGCACATGGTTAGATCATCAGCTTAGTCTGTTTGCTTTGATAATTCTTGAGCTTGTGTTGTAGCCTAAATAGCCATGAATCTTTCACTAACTGTGCTTAATATGTCTAACATGTTTTTGTTATTTTTCAATGATACCAAAAGGGGAAAGATAGGGTTGGGTGCTAGTATTGATGTGTTTGTATGGGTGATGTACTTGTTGTACAAATGTTGATCATGATATGGTGATATGAGGTGGTTACCTGGTTCTAATATGCACAAAGTTTGTCATCATAAAAAAAAAAGGGAATTTGTTGAGCATTGAGATTTTGATGGTTAACAAAATTTGTTCAAATGAAATGATCTAAGAACCAGGTCCTCAACGTAGCTGCTTTAAGAACCAGTTCCTCAAGGTTGATGATTGTACGTCTTTGCAAGACAGTAACTTTATCTCAATGTTACCCAGACTGAGTTTGTTGGAAGAAGACTGATATACATGATAAGGGTTGTTGCCCAAGAAGATACTCATGCATAAGTGAGAGACAAGAGTCCCAAAACTTGTAGAGTCCTTGAAACGGTAGGATTCCTATCAAACGAGAAGCTGACTATGCATAGGACTCCTAAAAGATCTCAGAGTCCAGGGAATTTAAATACGATCTTTCTGGACTGCTGGGATCATTCTTTTGCACATCAACTGAAGAACTACATTTCAACACTCAAGTCGAATACCAGTGTTGTGTTCTTCTCAGGGGCGGATCTACCTTAGCCCAAGCAGTGTCACGTGACACCGCTTCGTCGAAAAACAAATGAAAAAACAAAAAACCAATAAAAACAAATAAAGTGACAACACCTTGTTACGAAGATCTCTATAGCTTAACCGGTTAAAGGTTGAAAAATTTTATATGCAGTCGCGAGTTCGAACGTCCGCTGGGCTCATTTTATGTTTTAATACTTTTATGTCTCATCTAAAAAGTAAAAACAATAAGTGCCCAAAGGGGTTTAAACCATTTAGTATCAAAGTATTGAATTAGCGGATCCTAAGTCATAACTAAAGAGACCAACACAATAAAATTTTAATTGGACTGATTCCTTTGTAAGTTGTATTGTTTTTATTGGTTGTTTTTTAAGATATGATATCATATTAATTTATTTATTTTTCACGTCTAATGGTGATATCGCTTACAAAAATTCTTACGTATGCCACCGGTTTTTTTTTTGAGTCAGTCTAGTAAATGTATTTTAAGAAATTGAGTTGTTATTAAAGTGTCATAAACAATTAGTGAGTTGGAGTGAGTATTTATTTTACAAGTTAGAGTACCTTGTAAATCAAATAGCTGAAGTAAGAGTGCTGGAGAGTATTGAATTACAAATTTATAATCGATACGTTTGGCTCATTGTTCTAGCGAAGTTGAAGTTGAAAATCCTATGTAGTAAGTCGTGATTTTTGCACCTTTTAAACCAGATGATTTTTCACGTAAAAATTATTATGTTTATTTTGCTGCTTATTTTTACTTTATGATTGAAGAATAAGGTAAAGAACCAAATTTTATAGTAATCCATAAAAACACTCAAATTAGCAATCATTCATACCAATTTCAATCGGATTAATTGGTAACACCGTTACTACAACAACCAAAAAAAAAGAAAAAAGATGACTTCTCATCAGAGATTGTTAAACTATGAGAAATAGGATTTCGACTACAAGGTACTATGAAAATGAATAATCGAGAAGGAGATAGGTGTAGAAAGGTTTTACGCATCGAGAATTCACCTTCAAGTACACTATGGCAGCTTCTTCCTTCAGGTTTAGAGGTTTGAAAGCAGATTCTACCTAAAATTTGCAACAAAAAAATGCTCTCTTTAAAGATGGGAAGACGAAGATTAGAGAGGAAAGATGTCAGAATTTTTTTCTCCAAATCTAGAAAGAAAAAGTGAAAAACTATGCGTGCATATCTATTTTTGGGAAGGCAATAGGAATTAATTATTAGGAGAGAGATAAAAAATTCTAAATTCAAATCAAAGCTCTAGTTTTTTTATGAAGGACAAATTTTTCATTAGGTTGGCACGATCATGTGAGTAATTACTACTAAGGGTGGCTAGTGGTTCGTACGGTCACGAATCGAAACTTTTTTTTGATTTCGATACCGGAGGGGCGTCAAGACCGGACCAAAGCGGTCTTACCGGTCCGGTCCGCCGGTCCTAAATGATGCAAGATGGACCGTGACCGGTATCGGCTACCGGTAGACCGGTTTTTCCGGTCTGGTCCGATCCGGCCGGGTTTGTTTTTTTTTTTTAATTTGTCTTTTATTAACTTTGGATATATATTTGAAATGTTTAGTATGTTTCAAAGTTCAAACCTAGAATTAAAAAACTTATAGTATTCTTTCAAACTTTGAATTAATTTTACAGTTTAAAATTAGATTCAAACCTTGAAATTTGAATCAATTAGAAACTAGTAATTAATTGTAGTATTTTAGGGCAAAGAATAAATTTTAAAAAAAACAAGAGTTGTGAACTTGTGATGGAATTCCAAGATTTGGAGCAATTTTATTATAGTGATAGATAATTTTAAATTTTTGAAAATATAACAACAAAATATTACTAACTTTGTATATATATATTTGAAATGTTTAGTATGTTTCAAAGTTCAAACTGAGAATTAAAAAACTTATAATATCCTTTCAAATTTTGAATTAGTTTTAAAGTTTATAATTAGATTCAAACCTTGAAATTTGAATCAATTAGAAACTAGTAATTAATTGTAGTATTTTTGCGCAAAGAATAAATTTAAAAAAAAAAAAGACAAGAGTTGTGAACTTGTGATGGAATTCCAAGATTTGGAGCAATTTTATTGTAGTGTATTCTAATGTAGAAAATTACATTCTTTTAAACATTGGCTAATTTTTTTAAGATAGCCTTAGGCTTTTCTTTAGGAACTGGTTGTTGTTGTTCCGGTTCATCATCTTCGTCTTGTTCTTCTTCATCTTCTACTTCATTGCCTGTTTGACTCCCTTCTTCACTTGTTCCGTCGCTCAAAATTTGATCAAGATACGCTTTGTCTTTTTTCTACGAAAGTTCTGGTATTCCAAAGTTTCTTCGCTCTGCTCTGATCCAATCCCTGAATCAAACTCCTATCTCCATTGTCTCTTCTCTCAACGAATGTCTGTGATCTCCAATTTGAAATCTTCCTTAACTAAAAGCGTTCTCCGACTCAACTAATGAAGCTTGAATTGTCAATATATCCCGGGCCATTTTTGTAAGTATTGAAAACTGCGATTCTTGACTCTTCCAATAATCTAATAAATTATGAGTTCCAAAACTTGTAAGTTTCTTTGGATATTGAATTAAATAGACTTGGAACTCGTTGTATTCCTCCCCGTACTCATCTTGTTCTGAAAGCAACTTTTGATCAAGTCCTCCAAAAGTGCTCATCCTCGCATGCCTTTTGCCTATTTGAGAAGAACTTTCACCGGTTGACGGTATTGGTGCAGTTGGTGTAGCAGTGTCTGCCCAAGCTCTATACTTAGCGAAAACAGCCACGGTATCTGAAAAAACTTTAGCACAGGCATGTTCTACACTTGGATATTTATTAGTCGCAATTTCAACAGGTGTAATATCTAAATTTGCATATATTTCTCTAACAAGTCATTCAGTTAACTTAATTTTAAATGCAGGATGCAACACAGAAGCAATGTAAAAAAGTTGGGGAATTGAAAAAAATATTTTTTAAAATTTTCTATCATAGCCTCTACAGCCATTTTATATTCTTCGTATTGCCTATATAATTTTAATAATTCAGATATTCCAGCTATATAATATAACATGGTAGGAGTAGTTGGATAGTATTGTCCGAAAAATTCTAAAGTAGCATGATAGAATTTTTTTTAAAACTGAAGGAGATGTGAACAAGGTTCCAATCATCCTCTTTAAGGTGATAAAGTTTCATAAAATACTTATTATACATTTGAGTAATAGGCTCTCTATATTCATAAGCAACAGTTAATGCTTCATATAAAGTGTTCCACCTAGTACAAACTTCTTTTGGGACTCTCCTAATCGGCATTCCTAATTCTATACATTTTCTTTCCCATTCTCCTTTTCTTTCTTAATTTTTATTTCTAAATATAAAAGCAATAGCTACTTTAACCTTTTCAATTATGTGATTAAACAAGTCAAGACCATCTTTTACTACTAAATTGTAAATATGATATGCACATCTAACATGAAAAAATTTCTCAAAAGGGGGGTTTAAAATAGGTCTCAAGTTCCTATGTGCTTCTGTGCTGTTTGTAGCATTATCTACTGTAATACTAAAAACTTTGTTAGTTTAACAATATGCACGACAAATTGATGAAACTGTTTTGGAAATATAATTACCCGTGTGTGGTTCATCAACAACTTTATAAGTAATAATATGTTTTTGAAATACCCAATCAGGATTTATCCAATGAACAATAACTGTAATATAATCACAGTTATTTGTAGAACGACCCATATCCGTAGTAAGGCATACTCTAGTGTCAAAGTTATCAAATAAATATCACAAATAATATCTATATTCGTTCTTAAATTTAATAATATCATTTTTAACAGTAGTTCTTGGAAAACCTTTAAAAGAAGGATTATATGTAGCTTGAATATAACGAACAAAACTAGTCGAAGAAGGAAAACTATAAGGTAAACCCTCTACTGCAATTAGTTTAGCAATATTTTCCCTATCCCTTTGTTTACCATAAGTAAGAATCTCTGCTGTTGTTTGGTTAATTTTCGCTTGGATACCCGAGGATTCACCATGTGCTACTCCCCCATGTTCGGTTCCTAAATAAATACCCCCCACCCGCATTGACCATTCCTTAGGATGTTTATTTCTTAAGTGAGTCCTAATTTTACCCGTCCCACCTTCATTACCCCCAGTTTTGAAAACTCACTCTATTCTACAAAGACCACAAACAGCCGTCTGATTTTTAACTTTCTTTTGCACAAATTCTCACACCTCAAATCTTTCCTTACATTTAACCGGGACTCTAGTAGGAGGTACAGGAGGCAAGTCAGACTCAACTTCAGGTGGACTAGCTTGAAATTCATGTGGTTCTACTAAATTAACCCTAGTTTCATAGTTGTATTACGCTTCTATGTTTTGAGAATCAAGTGGATTATTAGAGCTAAAATCATGATAATATTGAGTATCATCTATGTGTTGACTAGAACTATCAGCAATTCCTTTACCTCTATTTCCCCAACGACCACGTGCCCGCCCCCCACTACTAGTTCCAATTGAACCTCTTTGAGACATAATTATAGGAAATAAAATAAATATATGACAAAAATATAATAAAAGATTAGAAGTAGGAACGACCAACCAAATATAACCGTATAATTGAGGTGAAGTTGAAACTTGAACATTCACTTGATAGCAACTCCAATTAAAACTTGATAAAGAATCACAAATGTATAATTAACACAAATAGTCAAAGTAGCAAAATAGCAATATTGTAAAGAATTTGAGAGAATTAGAGAGAATTGAATGATTTGTGTGAAAAATATGATGAAATAATGGGATATTTATAGGAAAAAAATAGTTAGGGGTGGTTATGGGGTAAAATGACCGTTTTTGGCCGTTGGACAACGGCTATTAGGTCAATAGAGCCGTTGCCAATGACTAGTTTTTAAACTGGCAGCTTTTTTTTTCCCGGCCAGTCCGATCCAGTTCGGTTCCGGGCCTCTTTTATACCGGTTCGTCCGGTTTCAAAATGTCAAGCCGTCCCGCTACCAGGACCGGCCCCCCAAGCGAATAAATGGTCCGGTTCACACCGGTCCGGGCCGGGCCGGATTCCGGTCAAAAATTGGTCCGGTCCGATCTGGTGTGAACCGGACCGTTAGCCACCCTTAATTACTACTATGCCCCTATTTGGATGTATTTTTCGGGACAAATTAACATTACTCTATTAAAATTCCAGTTCATCGGCAATCTTCCTGTATAGTTAGTTACTACTACTGTATGTTTAGAACTTTTATGTTATAGTAGATGTACTAAATAGCATGATACGTAAAAAAAATGTTAAAATAACATGCAGTAAATATTTTCTTAGTTTTTAAGATGTATTGATAACATGATATGAAAATATATATTAAAATAACATGCATTAAATATTTTTCTAATTTTTAAAAAGATCTGACATTATGTTATGCATTACATGGACATGCAATAAATTATCTAATTCGATCACGATTTCTTGGATGTTTCAATTCAATCAGAATAAATGACGATCTCACTGTTGCGTACTTACGTGTTCTTCCATCAAATTTTATAAATTCTTTGATCTCGTAACGAAACATTTAATAATAAAGGATGTTTATTTTTTATTTCAGTCACGATCTCTAACATCTTGAATTTAGAATTTTTAGGCGTTCAAATCAAGAACGCCCAATAAAAAAATTATGACAATTGATTAAGTTAGATCATGATAATAAGATTCAAGAAGAGATTAGCATAATGCTAATCATTTATGTAACAGTCTTCTAAGAAGTTTCTCAAATTTGAAATTTAAATTTTTTATCTAAGATCAGTAATGTATTAAAACTATTAAATGGATTGGCTTTTTATTGTCTATAACTGTTAGAAGAAATCGATCATCAAAAATTAAATAAAAGATTTTGCATTTCAAAATACTAGAAATTTTTTTTCTCAAAAGAAGCTATATGTGAAATTAATTTAAACTTGCCTCTTATTAGGTTCGATTTTAGTTATAAGTTTTCTATTTTAATTTTTCCTCGACTAATTTCGAGTAAGTGTAATATATAAGTTTTTAATAATTTGGACTTAGTACGTAACATTGTTATTGCCTTTTTTTTAATCATTTGAAACGTTTAAAATGCCTTCTCTTAATTTCTCCCGTCGGCCCCCACCAATCATAGGGAAAAAGGAGGAGAAAAGAATGCTATCTTTGTATTTTTGGGGTGTGTATATCTAGGTGGCATTTTGTTTTATATAAAATTTCTCTATTTTAATTTTTAACCGAGCTAGTAATTTATTTTTCATTATTTGACTATTCGTTCTAAAAGAAAAGGGCCGCTCCTTTGAAGAGGAATTGATTAACAAACGAGCTGCAGTTTAATTTATTTTTAATTAGAGTAAATGATTCAATATATGCTTAAACATACTATAATTTCGGTATGAGAGAGGCCATTTTTATCTTTTTCTCCAAAGGTAGGTTTAAAATAATCCTTTAGATATACTCTTGAATAGTTTTGATCCGTTAACATTATCAAAAATATGCTTTTTTGGTGTCCATAAAAGAATTAACAAATGTCGGTTGTTAGATTCAATGGAAACTTTGGAAAAAAAAGAAAGATTAACGGGAAATCGAATTAGGATTTTTTTTTAATTTGTTTTTGGTGTCTAATGTAGTTTTTTTGGCCTATTTGTAGTTTTTTGGTGTTGCAGTATTTTTTGATTTGACGGGAGTTTCCTAGTTTTTCTAGTTAGATTTTTTTCCCTTTAGTTTTCGTTAAATCTAACTAACAGAGTTTATTAAATATTTGATGAAAACTGAAAGTGCTTACTTTTGCCAACCGTAAAGGACTGAAATTGCTCAAATTATATTTAAGAGACCATTTTAAAGTTACCTTAAACATAAAGGGTCATCTTTGTCATCTCAACACTTTTGCATAGAACTCGACAAAAAGCAAATGTGTATAATTGAGTATTTTACAGTAGGGGAGTCTTAATTAGGGGAACGGAGATTTAGAAAGCAAAACGATCGTTCAGGTCATTACATTATCTACCTCTAAACAAGCATTCGTCCTCGAACGGGTCTAGAATCATACTTGAAATGCTGAATAAGTGTGGATATCTGCTTCACATGTCCTCCTCGGCCTCCCAAGTCGCCTCCTCTATTGGTTGACCTCTCTACTCGACCTTTATCACTGAAATCTTCTTATACCTCAACTTGCGAAACTGTCTGTCAACAAAGGCAACTGGCTCCTCTTCATAGCCCAAGCTTTCATCAAGTTGCACTGTATTGTAATCTAAAACATGCGACCTATCGACATGGCACTTCCGGAGCATAGGCGCATGGAAAGCCAGATGAACTCCCGATAGGCTGGGAGGCAAAGCAAACTCGTAAACAACCTCCCCAACTCACTTCAACACCTCAAATGGGCCAATAAACCTCGGACTCAGCTTCCCTTCTTTCCGAACCTCGTGATACTCTTCATCGGCGAGACATTCAAGAGAACTTTCTCGCCCACCATAAACGATAAATCATGTGCTTTGTGATCCGCATAATTCTTCTATCTAGATTGTGCTGTGCAAAGTCACTCCTGGATCAACTTCACTTTATCCATGACATCCTTTACCAAATAAGTACCATATAACCTAACCTCGCGGGGCTCAAACCAACTGATGTGGGAACGACACCGCCGACCATATAAAGCCTCAAATTGAGCCATCTCGATGCTGGACTGATAACTGTTGTTTATCAGAAAAATCAGGCAAAGGTAAGTCATTCCTCCGAAGTCAATAACACATGCTCTGAGCATATCCTCCATAATCAGAACTATCTGCTTCTACTGCCCGTCGGCCTGCAGATGAAAGGTGGTGCTAAGCTCTAGCCGAGCATCCAATTCACTCTTACTGCTCTCCAGAAATCTGAAGTGAATTGAGTGCCTCTATCTGAAATGATGGAAATAAGCACACCATGCAGTCGAACAATCTCCTGAATATAAATCTCGGCCAACCTCTCTGAAGAGTACGTAGTCACAACCTGAATAAGGTGCACCGACTTGGTCATCATGTAGACAATGACCCAAAAGGTATCAAACTTCCTCAACGTCTGCGGCAACCCATCTACGAAGTCCATAGCGATGCGCTCCCACTTCCACTCTGGTATAACCATATGTTGAAGTAGGCCACCTCTAGTGCTTATACTTAACCTGCTGGCAATTCAGACACCTCGCCACATACTCGACAATGTCTTTCTTCATTTGCCTCACGAGTAATGTTGCCTCGAGTCCTGATACATTTTAGTACCACCTGAATGAATAGAATACCGTGAACTGTGTGCCTCTTATAGAATCATCTCCCTTAGACCATCAACATTAAGAACACATAAGCGACCCTGGAGTCGAAGAACACCATCATCACCGATAGTAATCTCCTTAGCATCACACCATAGCACCGTCTCTCTAAGGACTAGCAAGTGTGATTCATCATACCGGCGAGCCTTGATTCACTCGAATAAAGAAGACTAACCACAAGACATGCAAGAACTCGACTGGCATCAAAAATATCCAACCTCACAAGTCGGTTGGCTAAGGACTAGATTTCCAAAGCCAATGGCATCTCCTCTACAGAAATATATTCCAAACTACCCATATTCTCTGCCTTTCTACTCAAGGCATCCGCGACCACATTCGCCTTGTCCGATCTGACCATTACAATCTCGTAACGAAACATTTAATAATAAAGGGTGTTTATCAATATTTTTCTAGCTAGTATAATCACGATCTCTAACATCTTTGAATTTAGAATTCTCCTTACGCTTAGGTGTTTCAAATCAAGAACGCCCAATAACAAGAAATTCGCATAATGTTAATCGTTTATGCAGCAGATGTCTTAGAAGTTTTTCAAATTTGAAATTTAAATTTTTTATCTGAGATCAGGAATGTAGAAAAATAATTAAATGGATTGGCTTTTTATTGTCGATAATTATTAGAAGAAATCAATTATCAAAAAGTAAATAAAAAATTTTGCATCTCAAAAAATTAGAAAAATAAATTTCAAAAGAACTGTATGTAAAATTAGTTTAAACTTGCCTCTTATTAACTTTGATTTTAGTTATAATTTTTCTGTTTTAATCTTTTATGAACTAATTTCAAGTAAGTGTAATATATAAATTTTTGATAAACATTGTTATTGCCTTTTGTTTAATCGATATCTATCTAAATATTTAACTATATTATTATAAAATCATGAATATAATGCTGGTTTACCAAACTACCCTTATAATATTGATAACTTACCATAAATCAATTGGTTATATTGGTAAAAACACACACTAAAATAAAGAGAGTTTTAAATAAATGGATACTCTAAAATTCCTTAAGTAACAAGTAAATCATGGTTAGGTCAAAACACTAATTCAAATAGGTTTTAGTTTGAAACATTTTGAATTTGAAAAATGAAAAAAAAAAAATTGAATGGAGTAGAATTGAGTATCCACTCCTATATTTGATTGTTGAACTTTGAAGCCTTCATCCCTCTCAAAGACATCCACTTTCCATTAGATTCTAATTAATTAATTTTTTTTCACTATTTTCTAAATAAAGTGTGTCAGAAAAAGTATTTTTACCCTTTGAAAGCTATTTTATTTCTTCCAAAAAGTAATTTCATACTGAATATGATAAATATTTGAGATTTTCCTTAATACCTAGGAATTTATATTCAACTAAAAATTAAATTAGAACCCTAAAACTAAATCTGCTTGGTCGATCTTTTCATAATTAAGTTAGTCAACGACTCCTATTGTTACTTTGGATTTAAAAAATCAGCCAGTTCAAAGCAAATTAAATAAAAGTCAGACAAAGAGTTTCCCAATTTCAAGATGGAGTCATATAACTCATACTACTTAAATTGTAAAAGTTATGATAAATTTTAAAATGTAAGAGTTCATCAACAAAAGCTTCTGATGTGAGCAATTAGCTAGCTTGAATCCTGGACATGTATGGTTTTAGATTTTGGGTCAAACTTTTGATCGACTAAGCTTCCCACTTTGTGTTACACCAGAAAACCTATTATGTTATTCTATATATATAGCTATAGCTTTTAATTTGTTGTGGAACAGCTAGAATTCGTGTATATTTTTGTAAACCATATCCTAGAATGTGTCTATTAGGTTTATAGAGTGTTTGGGTGAAGGGAGGCCACTAAAACTATTGTATAAATACCAATGATATGAAACAAACAGCAACGAGCAAAATCTTCTCTCGACCTCTTTGTTTTATTCTTCTTTAAACTGACAAGATGTTCACTGAGGATCCCCCATCAATCAAAATTCGATTTACCCTTTCATTGAGCATATAGACAACCAGATACAATGGGCGGTTATAAGAAGTGTCACCTAGTAGAAGATCGTCATTTGTGAACGTAACTTTTTCCTCACAAGCATTAACTTCTTGAGGAATGGACTCGATGAGCTTTTCCGAAGATGGTGCTGATGGTAGGTCATCAATGTTTACTTCCCCTTTGTCAGCATGGCAACAAGAGGCATCAATATCCTCACGGGAAATCTTCGTGCGGAACCAACTTGGTAAGAACTCCTCCAAGGTCACTGGATCTCGTGGCTTTTGAGGATGGTGCACCTCCACTTTTGCTTTCTTCAAATGCTTAACTGGATTCCATCTCCTTGGTCTTTTCACCATCATTTTCCTTGTTGGTTTTTCTATTGATTCTTTTTGTGGGCTCCTTTTGTGGCGCCTACGGCGAGTCACCAACGTCCAACCCTCATCATCATCATCGTCGTCTACTTTGACTTTGTTATTCTCCAATAATTCTTCATCTTTGATTTCTTTTAAACTGCATAGCTCATCTAGACTAAATGAGCCAAAAGAGATAGAGACTTGGTTCACACTTGCCTTCTCATCTTCAAGCACAATCTTTTTTTCACGGGCTAAGTCCATAACTTTGTCCTTGAAGACAAAGCACTTCTCAGAGGGTGGCTCACGAGTCGATGGTATTTGTAGTAATTTGGGTCATTCGTTTTACAAGCTTTATTTGGCCGCTTCATCTCTGGAAGCTCAATGAGATTTAACTCGAGGATTTCTTCAAAAATTGTTGGCACATCAGAATCCAGAATTGGGTACTCCTTCTCTTGCATTTCTTTTATAGTCAACTTTCCACTTGGTTTATCTTGAAAAGAAGTGGATTTGTACTCCGCTTCTTGCTCATCTTCATTGTGAACTTCACAAGTGATGTGTTGACATTCATAGCTTCTTTATTTTCAGACTTGGGTGCAAACTTGCTCCATTTCCTGACTTTTTGCTTGTTGTTCCCTTTACGAGGCTCATAGATAGGTAGCCTTTCATTTCCAGCGGAGGCCATGCTCAACTCCATGTCATGGGCACGAGTTGCAAGTTCTTCAAATGTGCTGGGCTTGATACCTTGCAAGATGTAGCAGAGTCCCCAATGCATGCCTTGGATGCACATCTCTATGCCCGAAGCTTCACTAAGCCTATCTTTGCAGTTGAAGCTTGCATTCCTCCAACGATTGATAAAGTCGATAACTAGTTCACCCTTTCGTTGACGAGTATTTGTAATTCTATCATACTCACAATACGTCTCGTGCTATAAAAGCGATTGAGGAATTCTTGCTCTAATTGATCCCAGCTATCAACAGATCCAACCTCTAGGTCTGAGTACCAATCAAAAGCATTTCTTTTTAATGAGCGGACAAACTGCTTGACGAGGTAATCTCCATAAGTCCTAGCATTGTTGCATGTCTCAACGAAGTGTGCCACATGTTGTTTTGGATTACCTTTACCATCAAACTTTTGAAACTTTGAAGGTTGATAGCCAGCAGGCATCTTCAACATATCGATCCTTGCAGTATATAGCTTTGCGTATGTAAGAGAGGACTTGGCAGCAACTTCATACTTATTTTTAATAGTTCATTCAATGAACTCCTTCAGTTGATCAATTGGAATCATCCCTTCAGATGAGACAGGGATAGCCTTAGCAGATGCAACTTGTTTTGAGGGAGAATACTCTGGGAGCTTGCCAGGTGCATGGGTGGATTCTTCTTCCATCAAGATTCCCACCATGTTTGTTAACTTGTCAATTCTAGCATCTTGATTTTGCATGCACTTGGTTAAGCCAGCGATTGCTTTCGTCAAGTTTTCCAACTGCTCCTCCACAAATGAAGTGTTTGTCACCATGGCTTGCCTGATTGTTGTGGACGATGGAGAGTAGCATGGATTGTCACACAGATTGATCCTTGATTGGCTCACGCTATGTGATGTGAGTGGAGAGGATCCATCACTTGAAGCATCATCATGTTCCTTCACAGCAGAGTTCTTGGATCCGGAGAGGTCAAGCAGAGCAAGAGTTTTCTTTATCTTTTCAGCAACATCGCTTCCTCCTTCGGATGCGTTTGTGGAAGATCTTGCTCCTTTTGAGGATGAAGATCCGAAAACAGGGGTTGATGCGGATGACACTTGGAGTGCTTGTTGTCCTAAAGAGCTTGCCTTGCTCCTTATAGTTGGTCCAAAGCTTCCAAAGGCAACATCGAGGATGCTTTCTATATCAGCGTAGAACCTGGAGTTAGCAGCCTTGGTGGAAGTTGATATGGGGTTGATTTTCTTTGAATCCATTTCGATGTTCTTGAACTTTGGTGATTGAAAAGTTGAGATGAGAGGTAGAGATTGTCCTACTGGGCGTGCCATAATTTGTAGACAATAAATTTGAGTCGAGAAAATAAAATCAAGGCCGAAAAATATTGCAACAAACGTAGTATTTTATTTCGAGTAATTTGAGTGTACAATCTCTATGATTCCTTTGATTCTACTTTCCAATAGTAAATAAATTCAAGGTCCCTTGAGCTTGATGTTGAAAATGTAGTTTTTGCCACCAACGATGATCTTGAATTAAACTAGCACGAACTTTGATTTGAACTCATACTCCTTGAATCTTGATTTGTTCTTTCTTCTTGAGCTTGAGCTTGAGCTTGACTTGATTGAACTTGAACTTGATTTGTTCTTCATTCTTGAGCTTGAACTTGATTTGTTCTTCGATCTTGAGCTTGAACTTGAACTTGATTTGTTCTTCACTCTTGAGCTTGAACTTGATTTGCTCTTCGTTCTTGAGCTTGAACTTGAACTTGAACTTGATTGCTTGAAGATTGAAACTTGTGGAGGAATTTGCAGCGTTTGATCTACGAGCTCTTTCTTGCTTTTTTGTTATAACTTATGGTCCTCTTTCTAAGTTATGAAGACCCCTATTTATAGTTGTGGGAGGGAAGAGTTATGATAAGAACAAACTCTTTCCGACCAATCACATTAAAGTATGACAAGACTGCATTTGATTGGCCAGCATATGTCACTTGCACGCATGGCGCGGTTTCATTGGCCTTTTAATGTAACTTGGCATGCCTTGCCATTTTGACACGTGGCATGATCCTATTGGTTCTTCTGTTTGACTTGGCGTGCCACGTTATTTGACACGTGGCACCAAACTGGGCCTCTAGGAAGATGACGTATTGGGCTTAATAAAATAGACTCATCACTTATATCCCAATCGAATGAGCTAGCCCAATAAATTTGGACTTATTCATATATACTAGACTCATATCATTAATCCAGTTATATAAGTCCATACTATTTATTTAAATTAATATATTTAACATATAATTTAAATTATTTTATTGGATTTAAATCCAATAAAATTTAAATGCTTACAAGACCATTTTAAAGTTACCTTAAACATAAAGGGTCATCTTTGTCATCTCAATACTTTTGCATAGAACTCGACGAAAAGCAAAGTGCGTATAATTGAGTATTAGTATAAACAAGGTGTTTTCAAAGACGCAGATATTTGGGTGGTAAAATCGCGGCAACAACTTCAAAGTAAAAAGTTTCTTATTTCTGAAACTCTGTCCTATACATGTAAAGACAGAAAATTTCATATACTTTTTGGGGAAAATAATGTTTTTTCCTTTTTGTGACAGCACGTGAAAGATATGTTGTTTTTCCTTTTTTCTTTTGGTTCATTTCACGTATCTTAATTTGATTGAATATGAAGTATAAGAATGGAATTTTTTAAAAATTTTGTGATTTTAAATTAAAAGTGTCGATAACACATTAATAATATTCTTTTAACTCTTGTGATTTTAAATATATCGTCATTCCTATAAGAGAATGTCATCAAGGATGGAATGATAATATCGGGAATAAAACTTTACTCCCGCTGTTTCAATTTAGATAACACTATTCTTACTAGTCCGTTCCAAAAATAATGACACATTTCTACAATTGGAAATAAATTAACGTTAAACTCTTCATTTTACCTATTTTACCCTTAATGAGAAGCTTTTATAATCACACAAATGTTATGGCCCCACAAAGTTTTTACCGCTTAAGTTTTTAAGACCACAAATTTCAAAAATCTTTAATTTTCTTAAACACCGTGCTGAGTCAAACTACCTCATCTGAATTGAAACGGATGAAGTACTAAATATAAAAATGTAATATTTTTAAATAGACTTTAAAAAATACACATTACATGTGGGAAATAGTTTAATAACTTCTAGACCTAGTTCATCTTCTTCATTGTACTTAAATATATACTACTATATATATACATACACACACTCCAAAAGTAGCTTGGATTTAAGATTGTCTCTCTTTCTTGTGCTTGACCATTCACCCAAAAATCCCTCATTTGTCTCTGAAATCGGCTTTAAAATATTACCAAATTAAACCCTCATTGTCAATGAAATTCAACTTCATTTGGTGAATAAGAATAGGAATGGGAAGAAAACCCTGTTGTTCTAAAGAAGGTCTGAGGAAAGGTGCATGGACTGCAAAAGAAGATATGCTACTTACTAATTATATTAAAGAACATGGAGAAGTTGGATGGAGATCTCTTCCTATGAAAGCTGGTAATCACTTTTTTCTCTGATTCTATTTTTCTGACGGATTTCTGAGTTCGTCAAAAATATTCCGTCAAAAAATGTGTTCATCGAAAACTGCTCCGATGGCTTTTCTATCAGAAGTCTCAGATTTCTCACAGAAATGTTCATTAGTAAAAACACGTGTTTTTGGTAGTGAATAGTAATTACCTTCCCCTTCTACTTACCTTCTCTTCGATCCTTGATTTTCATACAGTGGCGGATCAGAATTGTGGATTCTGAGATGAAAGAATGGCTTCTAATCTATTGCTATTTATATTTTTTTTTAGCGCATGCACACACATACATCGTCCATTGTTTGCATAAGAATGACAAAAGAGAAGAAAAATTATATTATGCTCTAGCGATAATGAAGTTTTTGGCTTCTATTAAAGACTCAAGAATACGTGGTTAATTAAATCACATGTTAATTTTTCCTAGAGTTAACTGTTAGTGAATTCGATAACTATTCAGTACCACATTTTGATAGGAGATTAACTTTTATCGAACTTAAATTTGAACTTAATTATACTAGGGGCCAAACTCTTAAATTTTTTTGTCATAAAGATAATTTTTTGGATGGTTGTGGTTGTGTATGTGTGTTGCGGGCGCGGCGGAGGGGGGAGCGGGGGTTATTGTTTTATATAACATTATTTTGCGCGATGATCTGTTTTTTTCCCCTTCAAAGTGTACGATATTGATAATGTGATTTTCTCTATTTTATGTTTAAATTACTCTGCCAGAAGCATTTGTTTCTATTGACCAATAGTGTGAGGTAAAGATTTAAGTTGCAGTAGCACACAATAACATCAGTTTAATGTTTTTATACCATTAGTAAAATTTAACCGGTCGTTATTACTTAATTTTTCAACTTAACTAATCAAACTTTTTTTGGTATAATTAACCTTATAAACGTAAGTTTTTCACCTGATAGTGTAAAAGCTTATATACTACTCCTATTACTTTTACTTTTTCTATCCAGCATAAATATATTATAAACTGATTATACAGAGTTATATATATATCATATATAGATCATATATACATTACACATCTCCCGGTTACTATAAACGGTTAGGTGAGTGCTCTAGCACCCACCCCGCGACCCGCAAAGTTTTCTTTAAAAAAAAGTTAAATCCGGCCCGCACTGCACCACACCCGCGAAGCCCAAACCCGCCCTGCCCTACCCCGCCTCGCCCTGCACCTGCATTGCGTATAACCATCCTTACTCATTAAATAATTAAAAGTTGTTTGTATATTCAGGGCTACTCAGATGTGGCAAGAGCTGTAGATTAAGATGGGTGAATTATCTTAAGCCAGGAATCAAGAGAGGTAATTTTACATCTGAAGAAGAAGATCTTATTGTTAGACTTTATAATCTTCTAGGAAGTCGTTGGTCTCTCATTGCTGGAAGAATACCTGGTCGAACAGACAACGAAATAAAGAATTATTGGAATACACATCTTCTCAAGAAACTCAAATCCAAAGGACTTGAGCCAAAAATACACAAATCTCTTGCAAAACACACTAGAAGACAAAAGGAGAAAGCAAAAGTTTTTTCCCAAATTAACCAAAAAGGTTACAAGGAAAAGAAGAAGAGGAATAAAAAGGGCAAGATTGAAGAAAATTGTAACAATATTGAAGAGAAAGAACAAGTAGCTAAGAAGACCGAGGAGCAGTGGTATATGCAGAATTCTGTGCAAGCGATGTCAGCTAATAATCACGATATCACTTGTAAGTGGAGGCTCTGGGACTGTATATGTTGATATTAAGGTTTTACTTTCTATACTAAATTAGAAACTACTTTTATACGCTATTAATAATGAAAAATTACTTTTATACTATTTTCAAGTAGCATGCAGTCAAAATTTTCTATAACATACATAATTTATAACAATATTTTACTCTAATGACCAAGGTTTGTTTGGAGTCAATTTTCATGTTATGTTATAAAATATGTTCATTATAACAATACTTTGTTATAGCAGCCAAAAACTATCTAAAAATAAACGAGGTTGTTATAAAAAGATTTGATAAGTTTTAAGAGATTTTATGTACGCACGTAATGCATGGTTCTTTTGCAGTTTCTTCAAGTAGTGCAGGCTCTACTAGTGAAGTTGCTAGTGAGAAGGAAACCAATTGCAATAGTGTCCATTGTTCTTCTTCTGGTCAAAGACTTGAAGAAAATGACAATGAAATTTATGAGAAGCTTCAGGTGATTGATGAATTACTCCTGGATGATAATTGTCTTCTACCAACTGAATGCACAGAGTTCAATACTGAAAGCCAAATGCTGTTGATGGAAGTCTATGAAGAGTATTTTCAGCTTGTTTCTGAAAATTCATACAATCATTTTCAAGATTATGCACATTCTTTCATCGGATTTAGTCAAGATGACCTTTGAGGTTCTAATAAGACATGCATATGTATTCAATATATAAATAAATACTGAGAAATTGGTGTCACCACTATGGTCCTTTTACTTGTATTGTTATTAGAGTTTTAACTTATTTATGCTGACAACGTAAAAAAGTTTTTCATACCATCAAGTCACTCAAAAAGATATTTATAAATATTTTTTTATATAAAATTAAATTGTAATTTTGAAAATAAGACAAGTTATTGACAAGTAAAATTCATATGATATTATTAAAAAAAGATACATGATCTGATCACCAAAAAATATTTATAAGTAACTATCAAATTTTATGATATTATCAAGTCACTGAAAAAAATTTTATAGGTAACTCTTCATAAAAAATAAAATTATAATATTAAAAATAAGGCAAGTTTTTGAACGAGTAAAATTGATACACTACAATAAAACAGTAGATTATTTTTACGTTTTACGGGGATCAGCAACCCCCATTAATTGATGTTGCGGCGGTCTCCAAAACCCCAGCTGTAAAGTTCGCCGCTATCATTTTGCGGCAGTTTTTTACAGCCACCATAACCATTTAACGAAGGTTATTTGCCGGCAGTTTAACCCCCACAAACTAAAATTTTAATCAATATCTTAGAAGTATGGCAAATTCTATTTCGCATTAGCTTTAACCCCTCAATTTGTTTATTAGAATGAAGGAGAGCTGTGAGACAGATGATATAGCGAGGAGATTCAGTGCTTTTGCGAGATTGGGTACTTTTTCTTCTAAGCTGAAAAGAAAAGACCGAAAAAAAGAGGGAAAAATAAAAATAAATAAAGGAAATTTTCTATTGTTAGTGCCTTTTTTTAAGGCTAGCGAAGATTCTAAACGCTGCAAATTGAATTTCAGTGCAGAGGTTAATAAGACCCCTTTAATTACATACAATTTGGGGAGGTTAATAATAAACCCCGTAATAAAACCTAGGCAAGTAGAAAGTTTTTTTGTATTAATATGATATTGTAAAATATATTATATGATCAGATCACCCAAGAAATATTTATAAATAACTATTTACAAACAAAAAAAAGGATTATAATCTTGAAATAAGGCATACTGATGCAACGGGTAAAATTGATGTATGATATTGTAAAATAGTATAAACTAAAACTCTTATTAACTACTTTGATTGTACCTTCATCTCAAGAGGGTTAGTTTAGTTTTACATTTGAGAATTGACTTGAGTTTGGGAAAATGGTGTAAGCGTAATATTTTCTTTATTTTACTTTATTTGACATTTTTTGTCTTATTTGTTTATGCAAATAAATTAATACCATTTCAGTATTGGAAAGTTAAATGAATTCTTTACTTTACTCCTAACTGACATTACTTGCTAGATCTCACCAAATATAAAAGTAAGTTTATAAACATTCAGTTTAGTTATATACTGAAAGTCTTTCATTATGATTGGCAGATCAATTCTTTAAATAATTTTTTTATTTTACTGTATCATCCATCTATTTTTATATTAGACTTATAGTGGCGGCTAAACTATTCGCCTTTATTTGAATCTTCACATTTTTCTTCCCATTATATTCAATTTTTAGTCGAAAAAAACATGTATTACTGTTATGTTTTTTTCTACTTTTGCGTCTGCTGACAAATTATATTATATTATCCCTATGTAAAGTAAAGTGTCTTTGCGCAATGTTGTCGGATAAAGTTTTCCAAATGAAACCAGTTTTTTATTTAATTTGAAAAAGTTTATTGTACGGGGAATCAGATCCCAAAGATAATGATGGTGATTTTTGTGCAGCATGCAAATATTGGCATAAAATGGGACTACGAACAAATCAAGAATTGAAATTCTAGTCTTTACCACGTATATAAAAATTGTGATAATTTTTCTTAAAAATCTTTGTCTTAAAAATAATTTGAGTTGATTACCATTAATTTTTGTGTAAAATCGACTCGGATCAGTGTTTTGACAAATGTAGTGGGTCCGTGTCGAGATTTGGGACTTGGGCATATGTCCGGAATTGAATTTGGAAGCCCCTAACTTGTTTTGACTCATTTTGCCGAAAACTGGCATTTTTAAAAGTTGAAGAAATACAAGGTCTGACCGAAAGTTGACTTCTTAGCTAACGTGTTCAGATTTTGATGTTGAAACTTAGAATTTTTCTATAGTGCTATTTGAAACTTGTCTGCAAAATTTAGTTCAATTTAGAATTGATTTGACATGATTCTGACTCATAAATGTGATTCTACTATTCTTGAGTTCCACTTTGAAATTTCTTTCATTTTGAGGATTGATTCGTAGATTTAGATGTTATTTTGATGATTTGATTACGCGAACGAGTTCGTATGATGTTATTATACTTGTGTGTATGTATGGTTTGGAGACCAAGGGGCTCGCTTGAGTTTCAGACATGTTCCGGACCAATTATGGTGCTCTGTTGCAAATTTCGCAATTGCGAGGTCTGACTCGCAATTGCGAGCCTCGCTTTTGCGAAGAATTATTCGCATTTGCAGACATGGGCTGGGCTAGGTGAATCTCGCATTTGCGAGAATTTGTTCGCATTTGCGAGAATTTGTTCGCATTTGCGAACAGTGGATCTTCACTTTTGCGAAGGAAGTGGCCGCAATTGCAATCACTGACCACTTAAGCCTGCTTCGCAATTGCAAAGCTTCTCGCCGCATTTGTGATGATGGTAAGTTCGCATTTGCAATCATATTGCCGCATTTGTGACTCCTACTTTTCTGTGACATAATTCGCATTTGTGACCCTTGTTTCGCTTTGGCAATGTTCGCAATTGCGAATTATACTTCACAATTGCGATATTTACAGCTGGGTAAAAGAGGAAAAAAGGGGGGACTTAGCTCATTTCTCAAAATTTCTCAACCTCAAATACCCTAGAGGCGATTTGTCAAGAGACATTTCTCCCCAAATTCATTAGTAAGTGACTTTAATCCATTTCTTTTCAATTACCCATTGTATTTCATGAGATTTCAACATCAAATTTAGGATTTTCATGGTAGAAATTATAAAGTTGGGTAAATTAGGAATTTCTGTAAAATTGAGATTTAGACCTCGGATTGAGGTCGGATTTTGAAACAAATCACTTAACCATGCTCGGGAGTGAATGGGTAATCGATTTTGGTTCGCATTTCGAGTTTTGACCAAGCGGGCCCAGGGCTGACTTTTTCAAAAATATTAAAGATTGAATAATTCTCACTCGTGGGCAGTTTCTAAATCTTATTTTGAATTGTTTGAACTATATTTGGTTAGATTCGATTGGTTTGGTGGCAAATATTAGAGGAAAGTGCCATGTCCTGCAGAAGTGGAAGTGCTGGACAAAACAGTTAAATACAAGGTCCGCGATTTTGCTTCATTTTAAATATTTTGAGCTCGGATTTTGGGGATTCTTGAGAGAATTTTCGAGGGGTTTCTTGAGCCTTATTCTAATTTTTTATCAATAATATTGTTTCTTCATCGATTTTCTCACCTAGTTTTTGTGTATTTAAGGTGGAATTAGGGAGTTTAAGGCTAAGGATTTGGAGAGTTTAATTTGGGGATTTGTAAGGCGATTTGGTGTCGGATGTTGGTAAAAGTGGTATGGTTGGACTCGTGATCGAATGTCATGGGCGGCTTTCCAGCCATGCCCCATGACCCCTTGGACGCGCCCCGTGGCGTCCCGGCAAGCCTCCCAACGCCTAGCGCCACGGTCGGCCCCGTGGTCTTGGCCGCTCCAAGTGACATGCGCGCAAGCGCCTCTGTCGCCCCACTGACAGCCAGCGCCAATGCCAGCCACAGGCAGATGCCAACAGCGCCGCACGCGCAGACAACACCGCGCGCGGACCCTGAGCCGAATGACACAAGTTGCTGCTGACGGGCTAGTTTCTACCTTGTAGAAAACTAAGTCCTTTTCTTTGTAAATATAGAATAGATTTACTTTACTTTATTTCAGTATGATTTTACAGCTTTCTTAGGCCTACTCCTGTAACTTTGGTTTTTTTATTTTAAGCATTATTAGGGGGGTATAAGCATTCAAACTTTCAAACAAGCAATCAATTCTCTGTACTGGTGTCGCACCCCCTCGACACCGTGTAGCTTTTGTAATAGCCTTTCATTTATGCAAGCAAACTATTTTCTCAATTCTCTCTACAAGCTTTCAATTCTCTCGTTGCCTACGATCTTGGTTTTCCCGCACGGCACTGACAATCTAGTCTAGCGTGCGGAGGGGACCTCAGTTGGCGGACGGTAATCGGACAGACCTCGGTTGCCTAGCCTTACGTTGCCCTTCCAAGGAACTTCAGGAAGGCGTCGCGTAACAGGTTGTTCGTAATTTGTGACTTTTACCCGATTCCGAGACGTGGCCCCGGTCAAGTTTTTGGGCCAAATTTTCAATTCCTTGCTAATGTTGTAATTTCATTATCTAAATTAGTTTCTTGTAGTTATATTTATAGTATATAAATATTTTAGCTAGATTCGAGCCGATCGGAGTTGGAAAATCGAGGGAAAGGCATTTTTATTGACTGAGTGAGCTTGATTTGAAGTAAGTGACTTGTCTAACCTTGTGGTGGGGGAAATTTACCTTAGGTTTTGGTATTGTTATGGTATTTGAAATACGTGAAGGACGTGTACGCGAGGTGACGAGTGCGTACTTGAGTTACTGCTGAAAAATCTGGTTCTTGCTGATTAGTCTTCTTTTAATGCCTTAACTAAGTTGACTTAGCATGTGCAATTATCATGTTTAGCCTAGTATCGTATGTCTACGTGTCTTAATTCTTACTTGCAATTTGTGCAACATGCTTAGTTGAATTACCTGCTTTCTTGATTTTGTATTTCGTCTTTAACCGTAAGATTCTTTATTGTAAATTTGTTGTTCCATAAGTTATGAGTTGTGTATTTATTTTTGGGACTACGAGGCTGTACTACGGGAGCTCCCCATTGCATATTTACTTTGGGGACTACGAGGCGGTACCTCGGGAGCTCCCCTGTTGCATTTTTACTTTTGGGACTACGAGGCGGTACCTCGGAAGCTCCCATGTTGTGTATTTATATTTGGGACTACGAGGCGGTATCTTGGGAGTATCTCTGTTGTTCACCTCTATTTGTTGTATTGTTACCTTTCTGTAATTTCTCATTGTTAAATTCTCAGTCGTTTCATTATATTATTATATTTTCTACCTTGTTTCCTTTTTATTCCAATAGGGCCCTGACCAGACCTCGTCACTACTCTACCGAGGTTAGGCTTGACACTTATTGGGTACTATTGTAGTGTACTCATGCTACTCTTCTGCACAATTTTTTGTGCAGATCTAGGTTCTTCCTACCAGGCCAGATACCAGTGAGATAGCATATACGTGAAGACTTCAAGTCACATCTGCCGGCGTCTGCAGGCCTCGAAGTCCCCCTCTATCCTTATTATGTTGTTTTTCCTTATTGTCTTTAGATTATGATGTATAGAGACACTTAGTATTTCTCTTAGAAGCTTGTGACTCTGCCGGGTTTTGGGTGATGTAACTATTCTAAATCGTGGTTTGATTTATTTTATATGTTGAGACTTGAGTTTCAAATTTATATTCCTTTATTCCGCATAATTGTTAAGCTTACCTAGTCTTAGAGACTAGGTGCCATCACGACGTCTTACGGAGAAACTTGGGGTCGTGATTACTAGTCACAATTAACTACCAACCACCTCTACCATCAGCCTCCATTGAATAATCATCACCAGCTAATGAACCAGCCAACCACTTGTATTACTAATTACTTCCACCGGTCGTCATCTCCCCCCACCAACTTTTGCCGCTAGTTATTACCAATAATCACCTCCAGCAGAACTGATAGTGCAAGGAGGGAATTGTTTTTTCTTTTTTTTTTTGGAAGGGGGAGGGCGAGGATGTGATCTTATTTGATTTAAAGTGTTCAAATGATCTTTTGGAAATTTTGACTTTTAATCAAATGAAAACATCTCTTTTTTTTTTTTCCGTTGGAAAAAGAATAAGACCCTCTCCAATTAACATAGGGACTGGAAGTGGAATGAAAGGTATGATCCATGCATATTCATATGTCTATTCCGTAAAAAAAATTTAAAAGAAGTTACTAATTCATGATTTGGCATGTACAGAATGAAAACTTCATTCTCGAGTGTACGAGAATTTTTATGAAAGCCTTTCATTGTTTATAAATTCTTCAATATTTTTATTAATGTCTTTTCCACTAGTGTTAATTGTAGGAAATATTTTTAAAAGCACTTGTGTCCTATTCATTTTGAAATTAAACCCTGTATTATGATTCGATACACTATTTCTTATCATAATTTTCTTCATGAAACACAAAATATGTATACACTACTTGAAATTCGCTATTTTCCGACTACCAACATAGTCGAGAAGTAGATGAAAAGTAGTAGGAAAAGTATCTATTTCGACTACTTTCCGACTGATTTAGAGTAGTCGAAAAAAGGTACATCGGAAAAGTTTTTCCGCCAAAAATTCGAAAAGGGAGCTATTTTACGATTGAAGTAGTCAGAAAATTAAAAAAAATTATTATTTATTTTAAAAAATATTTCCAACTACTGTAATCGAAATATTATATAAATAATAATTTCTTATTAGTTATTTTTATTTTATTTTTCGACCACAGTAGTCAAAATGTTGAATTTCCTAAAAATTTTCTGCAAATTTTCCCACTACCATAGTCGCAAAAGTATTATTCTGGGCACATTTTTCGAGTACTGTAGACGGAAATTCATTATACTGGGCATATTTTTCGACTACAGCAGTCGAAAAACTGAGTAGAGTTTTGGCAGGATACTGCCATTGATGCAATATTAAATTAAGAATGCAATAAAACAAGATAAAATCAAGACATTCAATGATCTACCAAGACTATAAGTAAGAACTAGTCTACTTAACTTTTTGATGAAGCCAGGGAGGACATATACTATGCATACAACCCACAAGACAACTAAGGACTTACAAATTGATTGATCAATGGGAGGAACATGTTCAATATGGATTCACACCAAGTATTGGACAAGTTCACACAAAGGGTTTTGGAGAGCACAAAGGCTGTCGATTTTCTTTTTAATAATAATGGTCAAAAGTGTTGAAAATAATGTAGTCTTGAGGCTTATATATGATGAGTCTTAACCTAAATCAACTAGGAAAAGAATAACTAGCAAAAAGGCCAATAATTTGGCTAAGTATCAAGTGACACGCAGAATCAAATAAGTACCATTGTCTTACTCAAAACTAACTAAGCAAAATAACTACTAAGAGCTAGTTGAGGCGTTCATTGAGTTCTCAGCCTCAACTAGTGCATGGCCGCACGGCCCTCCTTCTCCAAGGCTAACCAACATCTTTTCTTGTCTTATCCAATATGTTGCCCGCTTCTTCCATCATTGCGCAATCAAAACATGAATGTAGCTTCTTCCAAGGCATGAACGAACGTAGCTTCTTCCAAGGCATGAACGTAGCTTGATCAGGCTGGCTTGCATCATTCTCCCCTTCTTAAGAAGATTTCGTCCGCAAAATCGAACCAGCATCATCTCTTAAAGCGGCGCTACCTACAACACAAGGAGTTAAGTCAGAATCGTTGAACGTTTTAGAAACACTATATTTACCAATCAGGTTTATAACATATGCATTGTTATTGATCTTTTGCAGGACTTGTAATGGACCATCTCCTCACGGGGCTAGCTTCCCCTTCCTTTGGTTCGAGAACCTCTCCTTTCGGAAGTGCACCCAAACCCAATCACCTTTCTTCAAGTCTAGCTTTTTCCTTCCTTTATTCTTCTTGGTCGCCACTTTCTCATAAGCTTCCTCCAAGTTCTTCCTCACCTTAGCATGCAACTCGAGCAATGCGGTTGTCTGACTTTCACCATCAACACTAATAGCTGCATCTCTCGTAAAAGGAGTAAAATCAAGTGGAATCAAGGGATTAAAGCCATAAACACATTCAAATGGAGTTATACTAGTCATTCTATGCACAGTTCTATTATAAGCAAACTCCATAATAGGCAATCTATCAGCCCACGTCCCTGCCTTCCCTTTGGTCATAGCTCGAAGAAGAACTCCCAAGGTTCGGTTAACAACCTTAGTCTTACCGTCAGTCTCTGGGTGATGAGACGTAGAAAACACCAGTTTGATGCAAAAAGTACCCGACAAGCACTTCCAAAAGTGACTCAAAAATTTTGCATCCCTATCACTACCAATAATACCAGGCATACCGTGCAGCTTTAACACATTAGCAATAAACAAGAAAGCAACATGTTGTGCATCATCACATTTTTTACAAGGAATAAAATGAGCCATCTTAGAGAACCTATCATCAACAACACTAGGCAAGGGGTGAATGTTAGTAGAAACTTCATCATTAGAACTTAAGTAAACACCCCTGTAAACTAGGAAAATTAATAGTTTAGAAATATCATTACCTCGTAAATATTACCTGGTTGCATCATGACACAAAACCTGGCAGGGCTGATGTGTTGGCAATGTCTATGGCCTCAAGTTTAGGCTCCATAGGAGACTTAGCTCTAGCCGCCTCTTTCAGCTCTCGCATGCGCTTGTAATCATCACTAACTTGTTTGGGTGTCAAGGGCTTGAGTGTAAAACTCTTGCCCTCTAGCTTGGCCGTATAAGTGTTGGCCTTTCCATCATGGACGACACACCTATCAGATTGCCAAGGCCTGCCCAATAATAAATGGCACGCCTGCACAGGTACTACATCACACATGAGCTCATCTTGATAAGCTCCTACCTTAAACTTAATAAGCGCTTGCTTTACTACCTTTAACTCACCACACTCGCTCAACCACTGTAACCAATAGGAAATGGGATGTTTTAACATGGGTAGGTTAAGTTGAGTCACCAGCATTTGACTCACTACATTAGTGCAACTACCCAAATCAATTATCATCGAGCACACCTTTCCCTTCACCCTACATATAGCATGAAGCAAGTTCTCACACTGCACATCTCCTTCCTCCTTTAAACTCATGGTACTCAAGTTCCTACGCACCACTAAAGACATATTCACTCCCTCATCTTCCACTATTTCTTCCTCATACTCAACCAAATCAGCCTCCTTATCTTCCCCAATCTCCTCATCACTCTCTACCTCACAAACAATACCATCATCAAGAATAAGCATGGTCTTTCGCGTAGGACAGTCCTTCCCGAAATGCCCATAGCCTTTACATTTACGACATTTAAAGGAAGATACACTAGGAGAATTAAGTTGAGTTTTAGAGTTACCTCCGGACCCCTTAGGATCATTTTAGGTGTCACCTTTTCGGCTTGCCTTTTTTACCTCACGGCTCACACTTGCTCCACCGGTGCTCGGCGTCCTCCACTTCTTGTTTCGAGCCGTCTGCGCAAATTGTTCAGGTCTTACAGTGGAACCATCACTAGTTCCTTCTACGGCATTTTTCTGAGTACTAGCGGATTTTTCAAAATTCTCCATTCGGGTGCTAATTGCCCTTACTTCAGCCAAGAGCTCGGCTAAAGTAATGTCGGCCACGACCTTGCCTCTTTCAGTAGGCATGTACCTGCAAAAGAAAAAAAGACTAGAGAATGCGCTAAGGTTAGTAAAATACCTCACTCACTTTTGAATGACTCTTGGATCACTCAATACTTTAGGTAAGATTTCTCAAACTTGTCCTCAAAATGGCTTCCTCTAATTGATCAAGTTCCTCAACGACCTTTCAAGCTCACAAGTTCAGTAGTTCTTTTCGGGGTGAGTGAATTTATGAGACTCTATAGGACATCTTTTAAAGTGAGCACAAGAAGCCAAGAATTAACTACGAACAAGGAAATTCTGAGTGTTTAGCACGAAATCCTACAAGCTCAAAAATTAGTAATTAGCTTAAGTAGAAAATTACCTAAGAATTACTAATTAGAAGTAGTACAATCAAAGAAATAAGGAAATCTTAGAGAAAAGTTTTGAATTCCCTCACACTTGAGGGCCGAAACTCTCTGCCCTTTCCCTTAGGATAGTCGGCCCCTGCTCCTAAACCCAAAGGAAAACAATTCTTTTAAACTTCTTCATTTTGGAATGGAGTTGTTTCCCTCTTAAACTAGGCTTAGGGTTTTTTATCCTTCTAAAATTATGATATAACATATTGTTCTGATGCACCTGTCTCAACCCATCATTCTCTTGAACTGTCTTTCTTCTTTTTCTTATGTGTCTCCGCAAAGACCTCAACATGAGACACCGGTCCCCCTTTAACGTTTCCTGCAAAATTAATAGGATATATAATTTTAAAAAAAATTCAATTGTGTTTAAGAAAATCAAGGAAAATAAAAGTAAAATTTACCAATCTCTGTTGATGTGCAGCAAACCACATAGATCCCTAGTGTGCAACGAGCCACCCTTTTGAGAGGCTCGGGCTGTCTTTGCTCGTTCACTCTTCTTCTTAAATGCATCACTATCCCATATTGCTAAAAAATTTATCCACACATCTTCTCCTATCTAATCAGGCTTCTTTCTCTTTTCTCAAGATTCAAACAATGAACGTGCAATCGCTTTTTTTGCTTTCTTCACGAAGACATCTTTTATTTTATTGCCATATCGTTATTCCCACACGCACTTAGTCTAGAAAATAATTAAATAAAGTAGAGTGAAATTGGGTGTTTGATAAATAATTTTAAAATAAAGTTTATATATACCCTGAGATGTGAAATTGATTCCACATTGCATCTCTGAGATGATGCGATATTTTCTGACAGGAAATTTGCGACTGACATTTAGTAGTTGGGATTTGTAATCGGAGAAAAAGTATTTTCTGGTAGTGATAAACAAGTGTAGAAATCCTGGCACTAATTATATTGACATTGAATTATTATTTATTCGAACATTAATTCAGGAGCAAGAGGACGATTTACCCAATGCTATATTCGCATGGAAAGAAAAGGGAAACAGACAATATTTATTCCCATCTTCTTTTATGTCTCACTTGGTGTTCGATATTCGTATTGGTGTCCGATTAAATTTATATTTATACCAAAATCTTTTATATTAAAGAGAAAACTATTTCCTAACAAAGACAATTACATACCCTGGGCTCAAACCCAATATTCATTCCTTTCAAAGAGGTTTGACTACTGAATTCAAAGAAATTTGTGTATCTTTCATTAATCACGATGTGTAGGGTCAAATTCGGTTGCTTGCATGGTAGCAGTGGAGGCCCCGGTTGGCCGTCCTTCGGTGTAGGCCTATTTGCGGATAATAGTAGTTATGAAAATGATGAAGAGTTCGCCCAGCCAAACCCCCAAAACGCGCCCCCTAATGTAGTGGAGGCAGTCCTTCCAGAATCGGATCTTCCAGAACCGGATATGGATTCTGTGAGGGGTGTCATCAAGCGGAGGTTACTTGTGCACCGCTTGGGTCAGAAGAATGTCTCGGTTTCCGAGTATGAGATAGGGCAAATTGTCAATCTGAAGAACGACATTATAAATAGAATGGGTGAACTGGACCCCGAGAATGGGACATCGAAAAGGAGAAGTCCAAGACCAGATTCTACCAGAACGAAGCTCGAGGTCAAGGCGCTCGAGACGAGATCGTCGAGGCCGATCAGGGTAAGACTCCTTATGGTAAAATTATCAGATTGACGTGACTAAAGGACCGAAAATCTCGTAATATGTAAAGACGTTGAAATCAGTAAAGACGTTGAAGCCATTAATTCTAGGGATATCTTACCTTGTAGAGGTTTTTACCTTGTATAGGATTCTTTTTCCTCCCTATGTAAACAGGCAGCACTATTTTAAATGGGCACAACAATCTACGATCAATATACACAAGGTTGTAATCTATATACTTTTTCAATCTATCTGCTTCATATCTTGCTTTAGAGGATTCTACCACAATAAAGCTACTCAATACTTGTGGTTTGCTTCCTCCTTTACTCGCTGAATTTGATCTTTATTTTCGTTTGTTCTTTAGTTGTATCAAACCAAGTCAAGTATCCTTAAAATCACGTATAAATTTAATTGTTCTCCATAGCCAAGGGTAAACAGTTTGGCCCCCACCGTGGGGCTAAGGATAATAGTGAAAGATTGATACTATTTTCTGTCACACAAACTATTTTACACTTGTTCTTTGCAGAATATTTTTTGATTTCACGTTATAATGCAATCATTTTGAATTCTCAATTTATGCCTCAGTACGTCAATGGCGAGTTTGACGACCAGGGCGAAAACAACAACGTGGCGCCTGATAATGAAGTTCCAGTTGACTCTAATTCCCAAATGGCGGTCGATATGGATCGGACTTCTGGCCCATCGAGCAGTGTTCGAAGAGAATACTGTCAGACAAATCAAAACGACGAAGAGGACGGGATTAGCCTCAAGATGATATTCAATATTTTGCAAGCCCAGCAAGCGGTCATTGCTCAGCTGCAAAATCGGAGTCAAGTTTTGAATAGGGTTAAGGCCGGCCCTTCTGGGGAAATTATCCTCGAAAATGAACCAATCACAGTGGAACCAAGCAAAGGCGGATCGGGGGCAAACTCCGGGATCATGAAGATGCTCGAGGAACTAACCAGACGAGTCAAGTCTGGTGAGAAGAAGATCGAGGCCAATGATAAAAAGGTAGAAACATATAATTCGAGGGTGGATCAAATTCCAGGAGCACCCTCGGTATTGAAAGGTTTAGATTCAAAGAAATTCGTGCAGAAACCATTCCCATCAAGCGTCGCCCCAAAGCCCATACCGAAGAAGTTTCACATGTCAGAAATTCCGAAATACAATGGGACATCTGACCCAAATGAGCATGTAACAGCGTACACATGCGCCATAAAGGGAAATGATCTCGATGATGATGAGATTGAGTCCGTTCTCTTGAAGAAATTCGGAGAGACCTTGACAAAGGGGGCAATGACTTGGTATCACAATTTGCCCCCGAATTTCATCGATTCCTTTGCCATGCTTGCGGATACCTTCGTGAAATCTCATGCGAGAGCCATCAAAGTAGAGACACAGAAATTGGACTTATTTAATGTTAGGCAAAGGGATAACGAGATACTCAGGGAATTTGTATCTCGTTTTCAGATGGAACGGATGGCCCTACAACCGGTCACTAATGATTGGGCCGTACAATCCTTCACCCAAGGACTCAACTCTCGAAGTTCAACGGCTTCGCAACAGCTTAAGCAGAGCTTGATTGAATATCCGGCTGCCACATGGGCGGATATACACAACCGATATCAATCGAAGATCACGGTCGAGGATGACCAACTTGGAGCCCCTCAGGATCCAATTACCCCATCAGAACTCATGATAGGGGTCAAAGGGATATTTATCGAGAACTAAGATCGAGCAGAGACAGGCATCGACAATATCCTGGGGACTGAAAGGCCATTCCAGCAAGGCAGGGTTCCTCGAGATGAGAAAGGAGGAACGATCTTAATCGGAGTAACCGAGGACCATCGGCGAGAAATAACTTCGAGAGAACCACTGGCCATCGAGAAGCACCGCGACTGTCCGAGTACAACTTCAATGTTGACTCAGCTACTCTCATATCGGCCATCGGTCGTATTAAGGATACTAAGTGGCCTCGACCGCTGCAATCGGACCTAGCTAAGAGAGATCCCAGTTTGATATGTAAGTATCATGGTACACATGGGCAAAGGACAGAGGACTGTCGATAGCTGAGGGAAGAGGTGGCACGGTTGCTCGAAAATGGGCACCTTCGAGAGTTTTTGAGTGACCGATCCAAAGACCATTATGGGAACAGGAATAAGCCAGTAAACTAGGAGGAGCCTCAGCCCATGATCAATATGATCATCAGTGGGGTATATACGCCCCAAGGTCCGGTATTAAAACGCACTAAAATATCCATCATCCGAGAAAAGCGCACTCGGGATTATGCGATGGAGGGAACCTTGCACTTCCGCGAGGAGGATGCAGAAGGAATCATGCAACCCAACAACGACGCCTTAGTAATATTGGTGCTGGTAGATAAAACTAAGGTGAAGCAAGTATTGGTCGATCCTGGTAGTTCGGCCAACATAATCCGGTCATGGGTTATCGAACAGCTCGGGTTGACGGCTCGAATTATCCCTGAAGTTCGGATTCTCAATGGTTTCAACATGGCTTACGAGACAATCAAAGGGGAAATAACATTGCCGGTGAACACTGCCGGTACCGTTCGGGAAATAAAATTCTGCGTAATCGAAGGAGATATGAGGTACAACGCCTTGCTCGGGGGACCGTGGACCAAATGTTGAAATTCCCATCAACTGATGGGATCGTAACTATTTACGAAGAACAGCATGCTGTGAAAGAGATGTTCGCAGTAGAAGAAGCAGTACGGAAACCAATAGCTCCTTCCCAAAGAACCAAATAGCAATCACAGGCATCGCCTTCAACAAACGAAGGTGAACAGGAACTTCTCGAAGATGACGACTATAGGGTTCCCTGGTCATTCGTTGGTCCCGATGAATCTGAAGCAATTAAATCAACGGTCAAGAAACTCGAGCAAATTTCACTCCGAGGAGATTCGCCGGATCGAAAGGTATACCTAAGCTCGAGCCTAAGCTCCAAGCTCAGGACCAAACTTATTCAGTTTCTTTTAGCTAACGAAGATTATTTTTCTTGGTCCCATCTTGACATAAAAGGTACACCACCGGAAATCACGACTCACAAACTGAGCATCGATCCAAAATTCCGACCGGTCAAGCAAAAGAGGAGGCCTCAATCCGAAGTCAAACAAGCATTCATCAAGGATGAGGTAACTAAGATTTTAAATATAGGGTCCATTCGGGAAGTTAAATACCCAGAATAATTAGCAAATATAGTTGTAGTCCCTAAAAAGGGAAATAAGTTAAGAATAGCATAGATTATAAAGATTTAAACAAGGGTTGCCCTAAAGATTTTTTTCCCTTACCCATGATCGATGCCACCGCTGGCCACGAGACCCTTAGCTTTCTCGATGCCTACTCTGGCTATAACCAGATACGAATGGACAAGGATAATCAAGAAAAGACATCCTTCATCACTAAGTATGGTACATACTATTATAACGTGATGCCATTCGGGTTAAAGAATGCGGGGGCTACTTATCAACGCCTAGTAAACAAAATGTTCGAAGAACAACTAGGAAAAACAATGGAAGTTTACATTGATGATATGTTAGTTAAGTCCTTGCGAGCAGAGGACCATTTGAGCCATTTGTAGGAGACGTTCGATGTGCTGAAACTGTACAACATGAAGTTGAACCCGGAGAAGTGCACATTTAGAGTAGGCTCGGGAAAATTCCTCGGTTTCATGGTCTCGAATCGAGGAATAGAAATTGAAACAAGTTAATGATATAAATGATTCAAGAGAACACTCTACAACTATCTTTATCGATGATTGGAAAATTCTCCTTACAAAAAATTAAA
>MCJB01001024.1:4121-25849 GCA_002018475.1 Nicotiana obtusifolia | reverse complement strand
CATTATCGCATCTCCAACCATTAGCACACAACTCTTTTAACCCATCTATAAGAGTCCGTTCTTCTTGTGGAGTCCATGTCCTTCGAGTCGAGGGAGTTGGATTGTTTGATCTTTTTGGCCCATTGTTTGAAGATGTTTGACTATTCATTTTGCCTTTAAATTCATATGGAATAGATTATCAAGAAAAAACCAGGAAAAAATAAAAAGAAACTACATATTGAAAAGAAACTTTAGCAACTTTCAGAAGTTATAAACTGCATATTGAAAAGAAAAAAGAAAGATACTTCATACATCAAAGCATATAGCAGCCATTGATAGCAGAATTAACTTTACACTACTTTAAGATCATACTTGAACTTTCTTCGAGGCAGCATAATCAAACATATTAAGCAAACCAACAATTTTCATAATAGCATATTCTAAAAGTTTTAAGTACAAAAAAGAACCAATATTCCCAATTAACTAGCTTGGGATCACTGAAACAAAACAGTCAGTCTAACTCCTGATAAAATGCACATCTTAAAAGTCAAAACTAACTAAACATAAGTTATCACAAAAAATAAATTAAGTTGTCATCATTGATTAGATCTTGCATTCCACATTGATTGAGCCAACTCATCCCTCCAACTGGTCCATTCTTCAGAAGATTCAACAACATTAATGTTTTTGTGTAGATACTCCACTTGTTCTTCCATATCCATTTCTAAAGGATCCACTTCCATCTCTCTGCGGATAAAGTTGTGAATCAAACAATAAGCACTTATGATCCTGTTATGAACCTTAACTGAGTACCACGAAGAGCTTCTAAGAATTTCCCAACGCCCTTTCAAGAGACCAAATGACCTTTCAATAACTTTACGAGCCATAGCATGTTTCATATTGAAAAGTTCTTCCCGACATCGAGGCGGCGGATTGTCACCTTGCCAATCCCTTAACCAATATCTATAACCTCTGTAAGGTGAAAGAAAACCCTTTCCATTCGTATATCCTCCATCGCACAAATAATAATTACCTACAATATAAACATAAGATTTAGTTACTTTTATATATCATTCTTTTTATGTACTGTTATCTTCTCAAAAAACAAAATACATCATTCTTTTCGCGTTTTAATATGAATATATAAGCATATGCATAGCATACCCTCAGGAATTTTCAACCCATTGCGTCGCACTATAGCATCTCGTAATACACGACCGTCGGCAGCTGATCCTTCCCAACCAGGTAACACATAAGTAAAATTGAGATTTCTATCACAAACTCCCAATACATAAGTTGCTATATCTCCCTTCCTTGTCCTGTATCTTGGTTTGTTCACAGATGGAACTCTAATGTGAATGTAAGTACCATCATGTGCACCTAAACAACCCTATAAAAAAATTATAGCGTTATCTCACTATAACATTTCCTTGGTAAAACTATATAATTCAGTTTTATACAGATGCTCAAATGAATTTCACCTACCTTAAACCACTTCCATCGATCTTCAATCTCATCCTCAAGCACCGGTTTAGGATTCACAAGTAACAATGGAGCTAGTTTGAGTATAGCTCCCAAGCATTCATTAAACGCCTGACTTACGCTCCATCCCGATCTAATATAATCAACCTTGATAGATCTATTCTTCTCATGATGAGCCAAGATATTTAAAAACATTGCTAGCTTTTCACTACTTGACATATATTTACCATCAGTCAAACCTCTGATATCCTTAGTTAAAAGAACTAAAGCATGAAAGGCATTTCTATCCATTCTTAACTTATCGATACATACACTGTCACTATCATTTATGATACAACTTAAGTGAGAAATAATTTTTGGAACTCGAACACTCATACGGTATCTAATCTCACGCCTATTTCTACGTCGTCTTCTCAGAAAATGACCATGAATAGCCGTAAAAATGCAAATAAGGACAACAAGAAATTGTTGGCACATTAGCTCCTCAAGAATGATATATTCAGTAGCCGACAGTGGTTGAAGATCCATAATAACACCTAATTTTCCGTAAAAATAGAAAGAATCAATATACATAATATGAGCACAAAATCTGAATTTTTTAACTACTTAAAGTTCCAATACACAGAATACTAGTTGAATTTTCAAGCACATCAATATTTCAATACACCCGTTTCTAAACATTTGGGCATAAGAATGAAAGAAAAGAAGACCACCTTGATAAAAGTTCTAACCTTGTATGAAAAGAAAATAGATGGAGGCTAATGGTAAAATGTTCTTCAGTCAACCCTTCACCTTCTCCATCATCACAGAAGAGACAGCCCGCCAAAGAGGAGAAATTCTAGCCAAAGAGAAGATTATGTAGCCAAAGAGTAGATTATGTAGCCAAAGAGCAGACTAGCGTATGTGTTGTAGCCAAAGAGCAGAATAGTAGCCAAAGAGCAATAGCGTATGTTCTGTATATAAAGAAATTTAGGAAAAGGGTTTGAGGGGCGATTTAGTAATTTTAAGTCTTATCCATGTATAGCTAATCCAGGGATTAGTAATTCCTTGCTTTCCTTGGTATTAGTTAATCCCTCATATGAGGTATAACTAATCCATGTATTAGGTAGGAGTAAATTGAATTGACCAATCAAACATGGTATTGGGCGGATTAAATTTTTATACAGGGATTATTTTACTTAATACGGCCTACCAAACGACCCCTAAGAGTATGCATATGGTTGTTCACTATGTTGTATCGCATTTGACATACGCACTTGACATACAGGGAGAGATGCATTTTTCTCATGTTGTATGGTATCACGCCATTCATGACTTCTCATACATATTGACATGTACGCATAGAGATGTACTTTCTTCATGCCATTTGATAATGACACATTTACTTGTGGAAGAGTTTTGGAAAGAAAATCATGGTTTTACAAATTTACTCATGTTTTAGAGCTTTCAGTAAAAGATTTGGGTTTTACTGTTATAGTTGAAAAGCATGCCTATTTTTCCGGAATTTTGAACGAGCTGAGCAATATATCTCTGAGTTACTTCTTTTAGCATTTTCAATATGATGTTATGAACTGTTGTTGGTTATTGATGTTGGACTCTGATCTTTGTTCTAGCTTGTCACTACTTTTAACCTAAGGTTAGGTTTGTTACTTATTGAGTACATGGGGTCGGTTGTACTCATGCTACACTTCTGCACCTTGCGTGCAGATGTTGGATGTTGATGTTGCTGTGTACGGCGGGAGCTGAATTTGAAGATGTACCTGCATTCCTGTTATTGCCATCACTTGTCCTTGGTAGCATTAGACTCGAACTCTGTTCAATTATATTTCAACAGATGTTGTACTTATTTCAATTCAGTTTTGTAAAAATCTAATCTTAGAAGCTCATGATATGTACTACCAGTCCTTGGGAATTCTTTATATAATAATTCAGTTGTATTATCATTCATGCTCTTAATAAATATCATTTGAACTGGTTTATTGTTAACTGGCTTACCTAGGGGGTTGGGTTAGGTACCATCATGGCTAGTTAGATTTCGGGTCGTGACAGTTCAAGTTACAAATCTCTTCAACTTTGAGCTAAATCTTCAAGTCATGAAGCTCTTCAAATTCGAGCAGAACTTCAAGTTGCAAAGCGCTTCAAAGTTGAGCATTTCTTCAAGTTTCAAAGCATTTCAAATTGTAAGCTAAATCTTCAAACTACAACGTTCCTGGACGCACGAGCCTAAACTGCATTCATAATGCTCTTCATATTTGAGAAAAATCTTCAGGTTGCAAAGCTCCTCAAAATACGAGCTTAAATTGCAAATCGCTACGCTCCTTGACGCATGAGCCTAAATTGCATGTTCCTACACTACTGGCCCGCATGAGTCTAAACTGGGTACGGCCCACCAAAAATAAAGAGTCTGCTAGGTTGAAAACCTCGAAAGAAACTTCCTAGGCAAAAGTTAGGACATAAAAAAAAGTCCGCTAGGTTGAAAACCTCGAAAGAGGCGGCCTAGAAAAAAGTTAGGACATAAATAATAAAAAATAACCATCCATTCTGAACTACGGTATGACTTGATCCTCTTCACTGAGGTACGTAGGAAGCTTAGGGTTTCATTCTGATTTTAGTCGCATAAGTTCAAAAGACACATATTTCCCCAGTCGTTGTCCAAATGAAGTACGATGGAAGTAATTCATTCAATTAACACTTGAAAATCAGGCTGAAATTTCATTCGTCTTTTGAACTTTGGATCTCATATGATTTAGAGGGGGCAAGCCTCCATGATAAACCAGTGTATTCAATGGGACGATTATAATCTTCCTTGAGGCTACCAAGTATTAGCACTGAAGTTCAGGGATTCACTAGTTCTTCATGTTCGCCAAATCTTAAGTCCGGTAGTACTCAAATTCGCCGGTTTTCAAGTTGAAATATTTAAGCCCTCCAAGTCTTCAAGTTGAAGTCTTCAAGTCTGCTGATTTTTCAAGTTAAAGTTTAAAAGTCCACCACTATTCAGGTTGAAGCGTCAAAGTCCGCCGAATCTTCAAGTCCATCAAATCTTCAAGTTTGTCGGTCTTCAAGTTGAAGTCTGCAAAGTCCGCCAAATCTTCAAAGTTCGACAAGTGTTTAAGTCGATGTCGTCAAGTCCACCAAGTCTTCGAGTTGAAACTTTCTAATTTTCCAATCTTAAGGTGGACATATTATCCCTTTGCACCTTAAGTTGATTTTTTCACGGGTTTGTCCTTAAAAGGAACTATAACTTTCAAATCTTAAGGTGGACATTTAAGTCCCTTTGCACCTTAAGTTGGCCTCTTCGTGGGTTTATCCTTAAAAGGAATTATACTTTTTCAATCTTAAGGTGGACGTTTAAGTCCCGTTGCACCTTAAGTTGGCCTATTTATGGATTTACCCTTCTATATGCTGCCATGGATTTGTCCTCCATATGATGTTAAGAATTTTTCCATCTATTTATTGCCATGGACTTGTACTTCGATATGCCATATGAACCCTTGCGTCCTGAAATTGCCTCTGATTTTTTTGGGCGGGGATGAGTATCCATCCCTTCGCACCATGAGAGTAATCTCTCCGATATTCGAACGGGGATAAGTATTCATCCCTTCCCACCTTGAGATTAATCTCTCCGATAGTCGGGCCATCTTGAGAGTAATCTCTNTCATGCTCTTAATAAATATCATTTGAACTGGTTTATTGTTAACTGGCTTACCTAGGGGGTTGGGTTAGGTACCATCATGGCTAGTTAGATTTCGGGTCGTGACAGTTCAAGTTACAAATCTCTTCAACTTTGAGCTAAATCTTCAAGTCATGAAGCTCTTCAAATTCGAGCAGAACTTCAAGTTGCAAAGCGCTTCAAAGTTGAGCATTTCTTCAAGTTTCAAAGCATTTCAAATTGTAAGCTAAATCTTCAAACTACAACGTTCCTGGACGCACGAGCCTAAACTGCATTCATAATGCTCTTCATATTTGAGAAAAATCTTCAGGTTGCAAAGCTCCTCAAAATACGAGCTTAAATTGCAAATCGCTACGCTCCTTGACGCATGAGCCTAAATTGCATGTTCCTACACTACTGGCCCGCATGAGTCTAAACTGGGTACGGCCCACCAAAAATAAAGAGTCTGCTAGGTTGAAAACCTCGAAAGAGGCGGCCTAGAAAAAAGTTAGGACATAAATAATAAAAAATAACCATCCATTCTGAACTACGGTATGACTTGATCCTCTTCACTGAGGTACGTAGGAAGCTTAGGGTTTCATTCTGATTTTAGTCGCATAAGTTCAAAAGACACATATTTCCCCAGTCGTTGTCCAAATGAAGTACGATGGAAGTAATTCATTCAATTAACACTTGAAAATCAGGCTGAAATTTCATTCGTCTTTTGAACTTTGGATCTCATATGATTTAGAGGGGGCAAGCCTCCATGATAAACCAGTGTATTCAATGGGACGATTATAATCTTCCTTGAGGCTACCAAGTATTAGCACTGAAGTTCAGGGATTCACTAGTTCTTCATGTTCGCCAAATCTTAAGTCCGGTAGTACTCAAATTCGCCGGTTTTCAAGTTGAAATATTTAAGCCCTCCAAGTCTTCAAGTTGAAGTCTTCAAGTCTGCTGATTTTTCAAGTTAAAGTTTAAAAGTCCACCACTATTCAGGTTGAAGCGTCAAAGTCCGCCGAATCTTCAAGTCCATCAAATCTTCAAGTTTGTCGGTCTTCAAGTTGAAGTCTGCAAAGTCCGCCAAATCTTCAAAGTTCGACAAGTGTTTAAGTCGATGTCGTCAAGTCCACCAAGTCTTCGAGTTGAAACTTTCTAATTTTCCAATCTTAAGGTGGACATATTATCCCTTTGCACCTTAAGTTGATTTTTTCACGGGTTTGTCCTTAAAAGGAACTATAACTTTCAAATCTTAAGGTGGACATTTAAGTCCCTTTGCACCTTAAGTTGGCCTCTTCGTGGGTTTATCCTTAAAAGGAATTATACTTTTTCAATCTTAAGGTGGACGTTTAAGTCCCGTTGCACCTTAAGTTGGCCTATTTATGGATTTACCCTTCTATATGCTGCCATGGATTTGTCCTCCATATGATGTTAAGAATTTTTCCATCTATTTATTGCCATGGACTTGTACTTCGATATGCCATATGAACCCTTGCGTCCTGAAATTGCCTCTGATTTTTTTGGGCGGGGATGAGTATCCATCCCTTCACACCCCGAGAGTAATCTCTCCGATATTCGGGCCACCTTGAGAGTAATCTCTCCAATATTCGGTCGTGATGAGTATCCATCCTTTCACACGCTGAGATTAATCTCTCCGATATTGGGGCAACCTTGAGAGTAATCTCTCCGATATTCGAGCCATGATGAGTATCCATCCCTTCGCACCATGAGAGTAATCTCTCCGATATTCGAACGGGGATAAGTATTCATCCCTTCCCACCTTGAGATTAATCTCTCCGATAGTCGGGCCATCTTGAGAGTAATCTCTCCGATAGTCGAGTCACCTTGAGAGTAATCTCTCTGATAGTCGGGCCACCTTGAGAATAATCTCTCTGATAGTCGGGCCACCTTGAGAGTAATCTCTCCGATAATAGGGCGACCTTGAGAGTAATCTCTTCGATAGTCGGGCAAAAATGAGTACCCAACCCCTCACACCTATTATTGTCTTCTTCATGAATGGATCATCTTGTTATACAAGAACATATCCTTCTCTTGGCCTACAAAAAGAAAAAAAGACAACAAAGGAAAGAAAGAACAAGACAAAAAAAAAAAGAAATTACCTCCGCATTAATAATTTTGAATTCATAAAAGTAGAATCAAGTGGCTTGCAAATATTGCGAATTGATGCTCAAAAAACACGAGCACATGAGTTTATATAGGTTTATTAAAGATGGCATCGAAGATTAATCCAGATGTGGGATAAACTGCTAAGGCGGTTGGAACGAGAATTTGTTCCCAACACGAAAAGGGAATCAATAATTGTAGTTGCCTCCTAAAAGTTTAATAGTCACGACAACATATCCTTATTGGAGACAAACAGGATTGCTTTGCCACAAATAAAGATTTTCAACCAAATCCATTATGCATTACAAGGCCACGCAGATATAGTGAGACAACACGTAGAATGCAAGTGCAATTATTGTTGTTTAGCCTTGTTCTTGTTCAAAATGTCTATCAAATTGCAAAATTTACGAACTAATTGATTGTGAGGATTCTTTCCCCTGGAACATCGTTTAACTCGAGGCCAATGTTTAATGCTTCACTGGTACTTCAAGAATTTACCGCTTCAAGTCAAAGGTTATGTCCGATAAATCTTAAAGCAGGGGCATTTACAAGGATATAAAATTTGTGTGAATTAAATTCATAAATTGATTGGAATTATATTTTAAATTCAAGATATATTAGTTTAAATAAACTTATTGTATTAATGTAGTTAGATTAGTTATACAAGTCCAACATATATGGATTAAATAAATAAGCCTAAATCCATTGGACTAGCCTATTTAATTAGGCTACAAGTGTACCCACTTTATTAGGGCCAATATGCCATCTTTCTAGAGGCCCAGTTTAGTGCCTCACGTGAAATGACGTGACACGCTAAGTCAAACGGAAGAGCCAATAAGATCATGCCACATGTCAAAATGACAAGGCATGCTAAGTCACATTAAAAGGCCAATGAAATCGTGCCACGTGTGCAAGTGACATGTTCTGGCCGATCAAATGCGGCCTTGTCACACTTCAATTTGATTGGTCGGAAATAGTTTGCTCTTATCATAACTCTTCCCTTCCACAACTATAAATAGGGGTCTTAATAACTCAGAAAAGACACCAGAAGTTATAATAAGAAGCAAGAAAAAGCTCGTGGATCAAATGTTGCAAATTCCTCCATGAATTTCAAGCTTCAAGCAATCAAGTTCAAGTTCAAGTTCAAGCTCAAGAACAAAGAATAAATTAAGATTCAAGGATTACGAGTTGAAATCAAAGCTCGTGCTAGTTGAATTCAAGATTACCGTTCGTGAAAACAAATATAAATTCAAGATCAAGCTCAAAGGCCTTTGAATTTACATTTGGAAAAGTAGAATCAATGGAATCATAGAGATTGTAACACTCAAACAATTTGAAATCAAATACTACGATTTTGCAATATTTTTCGGTCTTGATTTTATTTTCTTGACACAATTTATTGGCTACAAATATAATGATTTAAACATAAAATACTTTTTAAAAATAGGTAACTAACATATACATATCTTAATTTTTAATCATCGAATAAGAATAATATTATTATTAGTCACCACATAAATAATTCTAGCAACATAAGCCCGATATAATTAGTATAATTCAATCCCTTATTAATTAAAATGACGGAACATGTGTTCACACTGTACAGACAAAATTTGTACATGGAGAAAGGGAAATAGATGTAGAAGCAAAGAAGAAGATGGGCTGACGTGGGTTCTTATATTTTTAATCCATTTTAGTTTGTCAATATTAGATATCAATAATAGTGCTTGATTAAATTAATGGTTTATAATTGAGATCATGGACTAAATGTGTCCAGTACTAGTTCCGTAGAAAAAGGGAATATTCTTTTCTGGATAATGGCCAACCACTGATAAATGCATCTGTCTTTGTCTTCAACTGCAGTAGATTTTCTAATACTGGGAAAAAGATAATCAAACAAGTTGGTAAGTGAAGGTCATTATCAAATTGCACAATGCCACTTATATAAGTGAAAATAAATAAGAAATAATAGTACGTATCAAGTTGGGACAAAACACATAGGAGTAAAATGTTTTCTTGTGTATAAGAAATTTAATAATATGAAAATTTCAAAGTTTGCAGACCAATAATGCAGAGGCAATGAGCTGTACATTTGATGTATTCTGTGGGCAGTATTGATTGGTTTAGATGTTCTCACTTCTCTAAATCTTATTTTTCAGGATTTTTACGACGGTGAAAATGCACGATCCGATAATGTAAGAGATATTTTAATTTGACATCGTATATCAATTGATTTTATCTTTAGTTGATGATATATGAAGACAATTAACAACTAATCATGTTTGGCGCATGAAATTGTAATGAAAGATCATCAAAATCGTAATTATAATTGTTTACCCTTGGCTTCGGATAACAATTAAATTTGTATTTGGTTTTAAGGACACGTGATTTGGTTTGATACAAATAAAGGATGAATAAAAATAAAGACTAAATTTAGTACGTAAATTGATAAAGAATGCAAACCACCAATCTAGAATAACTTCACCTTGGTAGAATTCTTTAAGATAGACAAATATGAAGCAAATAGATAAAGAAAACAATTAGAGCAGACTGTATTTTTTGTATATTGATCGTTGTTTTTCTGATACCTTTTGCAATTATGCTACCCCCTTTATATAGGAAGGGGAATGAGTCTTATACAAGGTAAAAATCTACCTACAAGGTAAAATATCCCTTGAATTATTGATTTCAATGTTTTTGCTGATTTCCGCCGTGATTCCCGCCGAGATACCTACGTATCGCGGGATTTCTGGTCCTTCTGTTACGCAAATCTTATAATTTTACCCTAGGGCGTTTTGGCCTAATCGACCTCAACGATCTCGTCTCGGTCATCCTGGCTTCGAGCTCTGTTCCGATGATGTCCGGTCTTGACCTTCATTCCTTGATATCTCGATCTCGGCCTATCAAGCACTGATTCTAATCGACACCGGCCGTACGAATTCGAAACCAATATCCCCTATGCAAGCGGTCGAGTTCGACCCCATACAGATATTCCCATCGTTTTTTGGAGAGTAATGATGAAAAACGATATGAGCTGCCGCTTGTAAGGTTAGGTCAAATGGAGACATACTTATGGCGCGCGTGACACGGAATTCGGGGCGTCACATCAAAAGAAACAAAACGTCATATTGATAAATGACGGTGGCATAGTGACGCACATGGTAAGTATCGAAAACGTCTTTTCATAGACCAATTAAGGACAAGCCTCTGCAACGCCTGCAAATGCTAATTAATGCTTCCTCGTTTTGGGACACGAACCGCCACCTTTAAGAGGGTATAAATAGCCCTCCTTTTCTTCAGTTCCAAAAGTTTGCGTTATTAGAATATTGTATTCTTCAAGTTCTCTGAATTTGTTCACAAGTGATCCTCCCTTTTGTTCTTGTCTCACCCCTGCATCTACTAGCTTCTTTAACTCTCCATTAACAATGGCAAAGACATCCAGATCTGTTCCCCGGAAACAAACCCCATCTTCTTCTCAACCCGCTGAAGATCCTGAGCCTGTTGTTGTTGAGTAAACTACGACCGAGCCTCCTTTAAAAGCGTTCGTACCGGTTGGGTGTTCAATTGGTTCCGATTTTAAGGTAGAGAAGGCTTCTTCTGTATCGGGCCGGGGCGAACCGGTCACTAGATATATTTGTTCGATTGCGAACAAAATCATCGACAGGGTGAAGGAAGATTGTAACTGGGTTAGTAAGTGCGTGGTGGTCCCCGAACCGGAAGAGGCAATAACCACCCACGTGGAGGGCTACTTGAGTGTTTACACCTATCCCTTCACGTTGGGTCCTTTGGACCCTATCATCATCGCCTTTTGCAAAAGGTATGATGTAACGCTGGGTCAGATTCACCCCTCCGTTTGGAGAATAGTCATTCTCTTCCGCTTTTTTGTAAGCAAGATCGATGGGCACTCTTTCACCCTCGATCATCTCTTACGGCTATACAGTCACCGAATATTTCGAGGGGGATTAATAAAACTTGCTCACCGGGCAAGCAAAGGCCCCTTCTCGAGCATCGACGAGGATAGGGATCGAGGCTGGATGAGTCGATTTGTTCGAATAAAGACATCAGACCTGATTCCTGCCGAAGACATGCCGTTCCCTGAGAAGTGGAACATGAACCGTAAGTGCTATCCTCCTATTTCAATTTGTCCGGTGTTTTTTCCTTTGTTATCTCACTAACCGATTTCACATGGTGTAGCTGTTTCTCGAACGTCGGCTGCGATCATGCACTTGAAAGAATGGGTCGAGAAGGTGGTGTCTCAAAGGACCTATTCGAAGCGTGCTTGGCGCGAGATATCGAAGGGCCGATGGGAGGCCAAAAATCATGGTGAGACCGATAACGTTTAAATTCTATGCCTTATGTTATCGATAATGCTGCTGATTTATAACTTACTTCACTCTTCATTTGCAGGTCTATCGAAGGACGTTGAATTGAGGCCAGCGTCCCCTAGTAGAAAGATTCCCTGCCATTCCCCTGCCTCAGAGTAGGAGAAGGAGAAAAAGAGGAAAGAAGTCCCTAGTTCTTCTGGGCCCGAGAGGAAGAGGCCAAGGAAAAGTATAGCTCGCAAGCCCAAAATCTCGGACTTAGCTTATCGATTGGTAAACGAGTCCGAGGAAGACGAAGACCTCAAATTTTTGGGCAGTGAGCCATCTCGGACAGTCCTCGAGCAGAGGGCCGATGAAACATATCCTCATCGAGCAGAGGGTCCCAAGATGGGGGCGAGAACTGGGGCTTCCGCCGATGCGAGAGAGGCGACGCAGGGAATCTCGGGCCCCATAGAAACAATGGACTCCCCTTCTTTCTCGGAGTCAACTTTTAACGAGGCTCCGGGCCGCAAAAGGACACTCCCCGAGCAAAGGCCCTATACCAGAAGGACCTTTCCAAGGTTTATTCGACGGCGTTCCATCGACGGATACTTTTGGGCTCGAAGTGCCGAGGAAGAGTCCCTCCACCGGAACGAGCAAGGCATCTTTCGGTCTGAAGCTGGTCGATAGATTTCCTACTCCGAGTTCGGATCCTGATCGGAAGCGGATAATAAAGTTTGCCATTCCCGAAGATACTAGGTCCTTTTCTGTGCCTGTGGAGGTGGCTAGTTATCGTCGGTGTTTGGTAACCGAAGAAGATCAGGTCGCGATGGACGAGGTGGATGTACCCTGCTTGTTCAATGAGGCTCAACAAGCATTAAATAAGGTAAGTTTCCGGTAAGCCTTGTCTAGTGTTCACCATTTTGCATTTCAAACTTTGACTAATTGTCATATTTTCTCTTGTACTTGTAGGCCTCGGTGCTTCATCATGAGGCTTTTCTTCGACAAAGGGAAGAAATGGCGCGTCGTGAGTGGCTCGAAGGGGAGATGTCGAACCTTCGGGCCGAACTAGACTTTGTGCGTAGAGAAAATTTTGGCTTAATCGATCAGATGGGGCAGCAGCTCGACCAAATAAATTGATTCCGATCCGAGGCAAGTGAGGCCAAAGCAGAAATAAATGAATGGAGAACCAGGACCGATCTGCTGACTTCGGAAAGGGAGGCCCTCCAAGCCCAAATGGTTTCATCGAAAAATCAATTATCGGAGAGAAAATCGGGGCTCTGTCTAAGAGCACCGATGTGCTTCAATCCCAAGCCGAGGCGCTCACTTCGGATCGGGAAATTTTGGTCAACGAGCTGCAATTGGCAAAATCGGAGGTTGTTGCATTCAAGGCTGAGGCCGATGAGTTAGTGGCCCAATACAGGGCCGATGCCGAGGCTGCTCAGGATCAATCAAAGATGTTGGTCGAATATACCAAGTGCCAAATCCTCCTATCTGTTCTTGAAGAGTTACAAGCTCGGGGCTTTGATCTATCAACCAAGATCGATGATGCCAAATGGATCTAAGCCGAAGCCAGAAAACAGGCCTTCCCAGAAGAAGAAGAAGAAGAAGAAGAAAACTTCGAGAATTCTAAATAAGCGCCTCTTTTGTATAATTGTAATGAAGTCCCCATTTCTGTAAACATACTTTGTTCATATATATATATATATATATATATATATATATATATATATATATATATCTTTTCTTTCCATTCCTTTCTGACTTAATTCGATTCTCTGTAGTAGAACCGATGGTTCAACTTGGTGAAATTTCTGTCCTTCAGGCTTAGTTTAGACTTAGCCAATTTTTAGGATATGCCTTAGCAGACTTTTCTTCGATCGATTTGGTAAGGCCTTAGTCTCGAAAAGGTCTGGGGTTTGCCTCAATAGGTCCTTCTTCCCTTCGAGTTTCATTAACTCGATACAGCCTTAACCTTTTAAGAAATCGGGGTTTTCCTTAACAGGTCTTACTTCCCTTCGAGTTTCATTAACTCGATACGGCCTTAGCCTTTTAAGAAATCGGGGTTTGCCTTAACAGGTCTTACTCCCCTTCGAGTTTCATCAATTCGAGCCTTAGCCTTTTAAGAAATCGGGGTTTGCCTTAACAGGTCTTACTCCCCTTCAAGTTTTATCAATTCGATACGGCCTTGGACTTTTAAGAAATCGGGGTTTGCCTTAGTAGCTCTTATCCCCCTTTGATTAAATTTGATTTTCGGAATAAACTCTGAGCAATGTTAGTTTTTGATCGAACAACGAAAATCGAAATGGCCCTTGGGCTCGGAGACAGGACATCGGTGCAAGAGAACTTTTATTAGCATTCAAGTGCTTGTACAATTTTCTTAGGAGATAGATCAATCTATTTGGGTACGGTTCTTTTGACCGTTTGACCCTTACATCGATTCCTAACGATCTATGAGAAGTTCCCCCGAATTGAAGTAGCTAAGCAGTCTTCTGATATTTAAGATCGATCGAAGTTTGGCACCGAACATTGTTGTCTTCGATATACAACCGGTCTTCAAATCTAAGTTAGCACGTATTCTGGTTGCCTCATTAAAAACCTTGTCGTAAAACCCAATTTGGGACAAAACCGGTCGAAGGGAAAAAGAGTGCAACACATGCTTTCAGTCCTAATGTCCTATGCTTTCCGGTCCGAGGTTACTTTACTTGATACCTGCGAGTGTCAGTAACACAAAACAAACAAAAACGAAGAGTGAAAAATCATACCTCAACAATAGTATCATTTTAAGTGATTTATGTTCCAATTGTTTGGTAGCTGTTTGTCGTCCATTGTTCCAAGCTTGTACGGTCCCTTTTCGAAAATCTTTATGATGGAGTTAGGTCCTTCCCAGTTCGGGCCCAACTTCCCTTCATTTGGGTCTCGAGTATTGGGTGTGATTTTTCTGAGCACTAGATCCTCGATGTTGAAATGTCGAAGATGGGTTCTTCTGTTGTAGTATCTTTCAATCTTTTGCTTTTGGGCGGCCAATCGGACAAGGGCTGCTTCCCTTCTTTCATCTAATAGTTCCAAGCTGGTATTCATAGCCTCGCGATTTGATTCCTCGGTTGCATAGCAAAACCTGATACTCGGTTCACCTACTTCGACCGGTATCAAAGCTTCAAAACCGTATACTAGGGAGAAAGGGGTGGCTCCGGTGCTGGTTTTCTCGGTTGTGCAATGCGCCCATAGAACTTCACGCAATATTTCTTTCCATTTCCCCTTCGCATCGGTTAACCTCTTTTTGAGATTTCGAATTATGGTCTTGTTGGTCGATTGAGCTTGTCCATTGCCGCTAGGGTGATAGGGCGTCGATAGGATCCTCTTGATCTTGTTATCTTCAAAGAACTTTGTCACTTTGCTGCCGATGAATTGCTTCCCATTATCGCACACGATCTCTGATGGCATCCCAAATCGACATACGATGTGATCCCAGATGAAATCGATCACTTCCTTTTCCCTAACCTTCTCGTATGCCTGCGCTTCAATCCATTTGGAGAAATAGTCAGTCATAAAAAGAATGAATTGAGCCTTACCTGGCATGTAGGGGAGAGGGCCGACGATGTCCATTCCCCATTTCATGAATGGCAACGTCTCTCCGGGTTGGTGGATCATCGGTGAGTGCCTTTGGCACTCGTTACATTTGCGAACAAACTCCTTTGCATCTTTTTCCATATCGATACAATAATAGCCGGCTCGGATAATTTTTCAGACCAGGGATTTGATGCCGGAATGATTCCCGCATGTGCCTTCGTGTATTTCCCTTAAAATATATTCGGTGTCATCCGGTCCCAGACATATCGTGAGGGTGCCACCGAATGTCCTTCTAAATAGGGTTCCGTCATCGGATAAACAAACCGAGCTGCCTTTGTGCGCAATGTTCTCGATTCTTTTGGGTTCGAGGGGAGCTTACCGGAGCTGAGATACTCTATATACTTATTCCTCCAATCCCAGGTCAGACTTGTTGAATTGATTTCGGCATGGCCTTCCTCCATCACCGACCTCAAGAGCTGCACGACCTTCTCGGAATTGATCTCGTCATCTTCGACTGATGATCCCAAATTGGCGAGGGCACCGGCCTCACTGTTTTTCTCTCGGGGTATGTGTTTCAAGGTCCATTCTTTAAACCTATGTAGCATGACTTGAAGCTTGTCCAAATACCTCTACATTCGTCCTTCCCTGACTTCGAAAGTTCTGTTAGCTTGATTCACCATAAGGAGGGAATTGCACTTGGCTTCGATTATCTCTGCTCCCGGGTTTTTGGCCAGTTCTAAACCTGCAATCATAGCTTCATACTCCACTTCGCTGTTAGTTAATTTTACAGTCTTGATAGACTGTCGAATCGTATTCCCAATTGGGGGCTTTAGCACGATACCAAGCCCCGATCCCTTCGCGTTCGAGGCGCCGTCTGTGAACAGGGTCCACACTCGCGAAGGAGTCCCTGATTCGGTCATTAATTCTCTCTCGACCTCGGGTATTAGCGATGGCGCAAAATCAGCGACGAAATCCGCCAACACTTGAGACTTAATCGCAGTTCGGGGCCGATACTCGATATCATACCCACTTACTTCGATAGCCCACTTGGCCAATCGGCTGGATTGTGCATTATGTTTCTCAACAGGTAGGTCGTTACGACGCATATGGGATGGCATTGGAAGTAGGGTTTTAGTTTCCTGGAGGCACTCAATAAAGCGAGTGCTAATTTTTTTAAATGAGGGTATCTAGTTTCGGCCTCGCCTAATGTTCTACTAATGTAATAAATAGGAAACTGCGTACCTTGTTCTTCTTGAACCAGGACCCCACCTACCGCTACTTCCGAGACGGCAAGGTAGAGGTACAGTCGCTCCCCTGTTTTTGGCGTATGGAGCAAAGGTGGGCTAGACATATACCTTTTAAGTTCTTCTATCGCGTGCTGACACTCCGGAGTCCACGAGAAATTGTTCTTCTTTTTCAACAGGTTGAAAAATCGGTGACTCCTATCGGATGATCTCGAGATAAATCGGCCCAGAGCGGCTTGTCAGTTTTTGCACGGCCTTTACATTATCTACGGCTGTAATGTCTTTGATAGCCTTGATCTTCTCGGGGTTGATTTCTATTCCTCGATTCGAGACCATGAAACCGAGGAATTTGCCCGAGCCCACACCAAATGCGCATTTCTCCGGGTTCAGCTTCATGTTATACCATCTCAGCACGTCGAACGTTTCCTGCAAATGGCTCAAATGGTCCTTTGCTCGCAGGGACTTAACTAACATATCATCAATATAAACCTCCATTATTTTACCTAGTTATTTTTCGAACATTTGGTTTACTAGGCGTTGGTAGGTGGCCCCCGCATTTTTTAACCCGAATGGCATCACGTTGTAACAGTATGTGATGAAGGATGTCTTTTCCTGGTGATCCGGGTCCATTCGTATTTGGTTATAGCTAGAGTAAGCATCGAAAGCTAAGGGTCTCATAGCCAGCGGTAGCATCGATCATGCGATCGATGTTGGGTAAAGGAAAAGAATCTTTAGGGCATGCCTTGTTTAAATCCTTATAATCTATGCACATTCTTAGTTTATTTCCCTTTTTAAGGACTATTACTATGTTTGCAAATCATTCTGGGTATTTAACTTCCCGAATGGACCCTATTTTTAAAAGCTTAGTTACCTCATCGTTGATGAATGCTTGTTTGACTTTGGATTGAGGCCTCCTTTTTTGATTGACCGGCCGAAATTTCGGATCGATGCTTAGTTTGTGGGTGGTTATCTTCGGTGGTATACCTGTTATGTCGAGATGGGACCAAGCGAAGGAATCTTCGTTAGTTATAAGGAATTGTATAAGTTTTGCCCTGAGCTCGGAACTTAGGCCCGAGCCCAGGTATACCTTTTGATTTGGCGAGTCTTCTCGAAGCGAAACTTGCTCGAGCTCCTCGATCGTCGATTTAGTTGCATCGGATTCATCGAGACCGACGAATGACCGGGGGACCCCATAGCTGTTATCTTCGAGATGCTTAGTTCACCTTCGTTTGTCAAAGGCGATGCCTGTGATTGCTATTTTACCCTTTGAGAAGGAGCTGCTGGTACCGGTACTACTTTTTCTACTGCGAACATCTCTTTCGCAGCTGGTTGCTCCCCATAAAATGTTATAATCCCATCGGTTGATGGGAATTTCAGCACTTGGTATAGTGTTGAAGGTACCGCCCTCATATCGTGGATCCACGGTCTCCCAAGCAGGACGTTGTACCTCATGTCTCCGTCGATCACGCAGAATTTTGTTTCTCGAATGGTACCGCCAGTGTTTACCGGTAATGTTATTTCGCCTTTGGTCGTTTCGCACGCCATGTTGAATCCATTGAGCACCCGAACTACAGGGACAATTCGGTCTGTTAGCCCGAGTTGTTCTATAACCCATGATCAGATTATGTTGGCCGAACTACCAGGATCGACCAGTACGCGCTTTACCTTCGTCTTGTGTACAAGCACTGATATTACTAACGCGTCGTTGTGAGGCTGCATGATTCCTTCTGCATCTTCTTCGCTGAAATGTAAGATTCCCTCCATCGCATAATCCCGAGTGCGCTTTTCCCAGGTGATAGATATCTTAGTGCGCTTTAATACCGGACCTTGGGGTGCATCTATTCCGCCGATGATCATATTAATTGTGTGTTGTGGCTCCTCCTGGTTCACTTGCTTATTCCTATTCCCATAATGATTTTTGGCTCGGTCTCTCAAAAACTCTCGAAGATGCCCATTTTCGAGCAACCGTGCCACCTCCTCTCTTAACTGTCGACAGTCTTCTGTCCTGTGCCCATGTGTACCATGATATTTGCATATCAAACTGGGGTCTCTTTGGGCATGGTCCGATTGCAGCGGTCGAGGCCACTTAGTGTCCTTAATACTACCAATAGCCGATACGAGAGTAGCCGCATCGATGTTGAAGTTGTACTTCGATAGCCGCGGTGCTTCTCTCGAAGTTTTTTCTCATCATGGATCCTCGGTTGTTCCAATTATGGTCGTTCCTTCTTTCGCGTCTCGGGGAGCCCTGCCTTGCTGGAATGACTTTCCTGTCTCTAGGATATGGTCGATGCCTATCTCTGCTCAATCTCAATTCTCGATAAATATCCCTTCGAATCCTATCATGAGTTCTGATGGGGTGAATAGATCCCGAAGGGGCTACAAGTTGGTCATCCTCAACTCTGATCTTTGACTGGTATCGGTTGTGAATATCCGCCCATGTGGCGGCCGAATATTCAATCAAGTTCTGTTTAAGTTGTTGCGAAGCCATTGAACTTCAAGCATTGAGTCCTTGGGTGAAGGCTTCTACGGCCCAATCGTCAGTGACCGGTGGCAGGTCCATCCGTTCTATCTGAAAACGAGATACAAATTCCCTGAGCATCTCATTATGCTTTTGCCTAACTTTGAACAGGTCCGATTTCCGCGTCTCCACTTTGATAGCGCTTGCATGTGCTTTTACGAAGGTATCTGCAAGCATAGGAAAAGAGTCGATGAAATTAGGGGGCAAGTTGTGATACCAAGTCATGGCCCCCTTTGACAAGGTTTCTCCGAATTTCTTCAAGAGAACAGATTCGATCTCATCATCTTCTAAGTAGTTTCCCTTTATGGCGCATGTGTACGCTATCACATGCTCGTTTGGATCGGTTGTCCTGTTGTATTTGGGAATTTCCGGCATGCGAAATTTCTTCGGTATGGGTTTTGGAGCGGCGCTTGACGAGAAAGGTTTCTGCACAAATTTTTTGGAATCTAAGCCTTTTAATATTGGGGGTGCTCCTGGGATTTGATCCACCCTCGAATTATATGTCTCCACCTTTTTGTCGTTGGCCTCGATCTTCTTTTCGCCAGACTCGACTCGTCTGGTTATTTTCTCGAGCATCTTCATGATCCCGAAGTTCGCCCTCAATCTGCCTTCGCTCGGTTCTTCTGCGATTGGTTCATTTTCATGGATGGTTCCTCGAGAAGGGCCGGCCTCAACCTTATTCGAAATTTGGCTCCGATTTTGCAGTTGAGCAATGGCCGCTTGCTGGGCTTGCAACATGTTGAAGATTATTCTGAGGTTAATCCCGTCCCCTTCGTTGTTTTGGGGTCCCTGAGTTGTTGATCGGTGTTCTCTACGAACACTGTTTGATGGGTCAGTAGTTCGATCCACATCGACCGCCATTTGTGAATTAGCGTCGACTGGAACTTCATCACCGAGCGCTACGTTGTTGTTTTCACCCTGGTGGTCAAACTCGTCATCGACGTACAGAGGCACAGATTGTGAATGTGACATGGTTGTATTGTAACCTGAAATAAAAAATACTCCACAGAACAAGTGTAAAATAATTTGTGTGACAGAAAATTGTATCAAACGCTTATTATTATCCTTAGCCCCACGGTGGGCGCCAAACTGTTTACCCTTAGCTTCGGATAACAATTAAATTTTTACGTGGTTTTAAGGACACGTGATTTGGTTTGATACAAATAAAGGATGAATAAAAATAAAGACTAAATTCAGTAAGTAAATTGAGAAAGAATGCAAACCACCAATCTAGAATAGCTTCACCTTGGTAGAGTTCTTTAAGATAGACAAATATGAAGCAAATAGATAAAGAAAGCAATTAGAGCAGACTGTATTTTTTGTATATTGATCGTTGTTTTTCTGATGCCTTTTACAATTATGCTACCCCCTTTATATAGGAAGGGGAATGAGTGTTATACAAGGTAAAAATCTACCTACAAGGTAAAATATCCCTTGAATTATTGATTTCAACGTCTTAGCTGATTTCCGCCGTGATTCCTGCCGAGATACCTACATATCACGGAATTTCTGGTCCTTCTGTTACGCAAATCTTATAATTTTACCCTAGGGAGTTTTACCCTAATCGACCTCAACGATCTCGTCCAGGTCATCCTGGCTTCGAGTTCCGTTCCGATGATGTCCGGTCTTGACCTTCATTCCTTGATATCTCGATCCCGGCCTATCGAGCAGTGATTCTAATCGACACTGGCCGTACGAATTCAAACCTGATATCTTCTATGCAAGCGGTCGAGTTCGACCCCATACAATAATTTCATAGTAGAAAATTTTAACACCTCCTACGCATACCTGAGTGATCACCCCGAGGTATCTTCAATAAGCCATTATATGGATATTGTTTGTTAAGAAAAAAATTGTGCAAATTTGTTTACACATCATTGTACTTACTGAACTGACTACTTGATCAATATGGTTCCCGATTAAAATAATTAAGTGTTAGAGGATGTTTGATGCAAAGCTGAAATCATATTCTCCTAAGTAGAGAAAAATATTAGCCTTTCCGGTGGATTTGATCAAGGGACTTCAGAAAAATGTTATAATCAAAAGTTGTAATGGTGGAGTAATCTAATTTCTGTTGGTTAATGTTTTATCCCTTTTAACTACTAAAAAACTATCGAAAAGCGTCCAGAGCAATACCTATCGAAATTGATCGGAAACAAAGTAAATTGATCGAAAAAATCAAATAATAAATTGTAAATAAAAATACCGACCGCAATTGGTCGAAAAATGTGGTCTCACAAAAAAGAAACTTTGCTTTATCTGACACTGTTGAAATTTTCGACCGACTACGGTTGGAAAATGGTCAATCTTTGACCAAAGCCTGGTCAAACTTGCATACTATCTACAAAAGAAATGATTAATTAAAAAAATTATAGAATACCGACCAAAGTCGGTCGGAAATTTTAATTTATTTTTTTCGCCCTGCGTCAATTATTTTTTATAATAAAATTATTTTTCAGATAATTATAAAAATGCCGACTGACGTCGGTCATAAATTCTAATTTATTTTTTTCCGCCCTGCATCAATTTTTTCTTTTTATAATAAAAAACTACTTTTAATATAATTATAAAAATACCGGTCGAAATCGGTCGGGATTAGTGGTCCAAATGATCAACACTTATATATTTTTGTTACTTACAATGTACATATATATAACATCCTAAATTATATATATATTTACACACACGCACACACACAGATATACACACACACACACACTCCAATTGTGTGATTTGATCGAGTATATGTTGTTGTTGCCACAACTTAAGTTTTAATATAGCACTACATCTTATAGCACTAAACATTTCATTTTTAAACAAGTTACCGACCGAAATCGGTTGGTATTAGTGGTCAAAATGAT
>MCJB01001023.1:0-16613 GCA_002018475.1 Nicotiana obtusifolia | reverse complement strand
GCATATGCTTTTATAAAACTCGCAAAGGCGAGGTTATGACTATAGTTATGATATGATTATGAGCCCGAGGAGGCATATGTGCGTGATTGTATGTGATAACGATAATGGTAATGCTGATTATGATTATGAGCCCGTGGAGGCATATCTATTGGTTGTGGTCCTATAAGGACGTATGCGCGATGATTGCACAAATGGAATGAATATATGATGAATGCATTTGAACGATATGCTTGAAAGTAAGAAACCTATAGTAAAGCCGGTGTAAACTAAAGAGATGAATACTTAATGCATTGGATATAATGAACCCGTATGAAGTAACAGACTTGTGATAATGAAACATGTCTTGAATCTCTGAAATGATGGAAATAAGTTCCATAATGAATATGCTAAGGTACGATGCCTCAGAGGTAAATTCCATTGTTAAGAGTATTGTGATTTATCATGTTGTTTATGTTACTGTTTCAGTTACATTCCTGTCTTACATACTCAGTACATATTCCGTACTGACGTCCTTTGTTTGTGGACGCTGCATATCGTGCTGCAGGTCCAAATAGATTGACAGACGGAGTTCCTCCACCGCAGTAGGCTACCAGTTCAGCAGACATAGCAAGGTTCATCTTCCGGACCTGCTATACTTGGGTATGTTTTGATGTATAGATGTTTTTTTTTGGGCATGTCGGGGTCCTGTTCCGACTAAGTATTTTTGTATACATTCCATAGAGGCTCATTAGACAAGTTGTCAGTGTGTATAAACAGGAGTTGGGCTATGTGTAATTATGTCGCCTAGTTGGCATCATATGTATTGTGTGTATGGTTTTGTATATAGCCCAGTGGGTTATGTTGTGGTGAATGTATGTTATATTATGGTATATTGCTGCGACAGGTAATGTCATTATAGTCGACAGGTATAATGTCGTTATTTCCGTGTTGGCAAGTATGTGCACCTTACGAATAATAAGGGTAGTCATGTACAGGGTTCGCCGGTACTCTGCAAGCAGGGTTCGGTGCTCGGTCGCGGGCCCCCGAGGTTGGGTCGCGACAGTATAGCTTACCATATATTTGGATATAATATCTATACGGGGAGATTATGGTTTAAAAAAGATTGATTCAGAGAAACGCCTTTAGGAAATTAGTGTTAGTATATATAGGCTTAAAAAAGAACTTTAAAAGATGGGACATTTGTATAAAATGTGAAATGGAAGCCAAGTTAAAGCACTTTGTTTCCTAAATCATAGAGGTTCATGTTCTTCTATTGTGGTTAAAGTGATATGAAAATGATCCTAAGATATACCTTGGATTTGAATTAATAAACTATTTGAAAGCCTTCGTTTTAGGGCAGCAGCGCCTTAATCTTTCGAAATAGTTGATTCCCTTTTGGAAGATTAAATCGCGACAATTCTGTTTTTCTTCTTGAAAGGAGGGCTGCCACCTTTATTAAGCCCTTGGTCTTCAAAAATCATTAAGGAGAAGGTTAGCGAGGCATAATGAATTGATAACATGCTCATGATTAGTGGTTATAGAATTAATTGCTAACTAAGGCTTCTTTTTAGTTCTAAATTCTTTAAGGCTTGCCTAAGTTATTTTATGAATTAAAATATAAGGATAAACATTCAATCCAATATATGCTTGTCATATACATAATGAGATATAGAAACAGGAAAAAAAGCAGTAGGCAATGACATAGTGCAACTGGAGATTAACAAAATAGTAAGTAAAGAGGTGAAGGGAAAGAAGTGACTTTGAGAGGTTTGTGATGCAATATAAACGAAAGTTGCTCTAATACCAACTGATGCAATATTAAACGCGAAAACAAGAAACAAAAGATAGAAGTAAGAAGCTCTATGAATTATCAAGACAACAAGTAGGAACTAGTCTACTTACCTTCTTGATGAAATCAAGGAGTACCTATACTATACGAACGACCCTCAAGACAACGATTGTCTTGCAAATTGTTCGATCAAACAAGGGTTCAATTTTGAATCACACAAAAATTGGACAAGTTAAAAGCCACACGAGATTTGGGAGCAAAGTGCTGCCGATTTTTTTTTATAAAAATAATATAAGGTTCTGAAAATAATGTAGTCTTTAGGCTTATATAGAATGAGCCTATACCTAAATCAACTAGGAAAAGAATAACTAGTTAACCTAAATCAACTAGGAAACAAAAAACTAACAAAAAGGCCACAACTGAATGGTCATGCAGGACCCCATAGTAAGAGTCAATGTTTTCCATAGCAACACAATAATATAACATAAACACAAATGTACATTATCAGCAAATATTTCGTCCAACACAAGATGTGTAAACGCCTGGCTTTTTTCCAAGGCTAACCAACGCCTTTTCTTGTCTTATCCTACATGCTACCCGCTTCTTTCATCATTGGCGCAATCATAGCATGAATGTAGCTTCTTCCAAGGCGGATGCCCCTATTGAATCCCCTGACACTTCAAATTTTCCCAAGGGTCTATGTCATTTCAATTCAATATATGCTTGTCATATACATAATGAGATATAACAACAGGAAAAACTACAATGGTTAATGACATAGTGCAACTGAAGATTAATGAAACAGTAAGTAAAGAGGTGAAGGGAAAGAAGTTACTCGGGGAGGTTTGGGCCTCAAAAGGTAGGCCCAACAATTATAATGACGAGCGATGACAGATCCTTGTACCACAGTATAGCTGGACTTAGGCGTGAGTTTTTAAAGAACTCAACAGGCCCAAATCATTGTACATGCCCAAAAATAAAAGAGAAGGTCATTAGAATAACAGTATGGTATACATATACAAATATAAAATTCGCAAACAATGACTAAAAGAAATCACTAACAGTGTTTAAATACTAAGGGAATCATACTAATCAAAGATTAACAGAAGAGGTTACAAAGAGTGCCTAAATGTTAAGGGAATCATGCTAATGTGGAGGTCGTGTATAGTGAATGACCCACATTGAATACCTTTCATTGCCATTAAACACCAAACTCAAAGAGAGTAATAAGTGTCAATGAATTAAAGGCTAAGAAGAGAGTTCTACTCAAGGCCGATGTTCCTTTTGAATCCTCCGACACTTTAAAGTTCCCAAGGGTATCAAGACCCAGGGCAATGCTTGTGCTGGAGAGAGCTGCCCAACCTAGAGTCAAACTCTACTCCCAAATACCTTTAACCGCTAACGACTAACTCTTCCCTATAGGTTTGAATGCCAATGAGGTCCTTTCAATGCAAATCAACCACTATGACATCTCCTACCACAGAAGCCTACTTTCCTTAGCAGAATAACACAGAAATAGACACATAGAAAAAAATCCTTATACTTCAGCATTAAGTGAGTGAAGCATATATTGAACAGGTTTTCAAGTCAAACAGCTAGGTACATATGGAAACAGGAACACTTATGTTATTAATGCTAAAATTAGACAACAGGAATCATATATCTCATAGACAAATAAGGCACATAGTTCGGAATTGTAACAGCTTTAGGATACAGAGACTAACGCCTTAACATTGATCACAGATGAGCATACACTTAGGTTAATAACATATCTGAATCCCTTGGGATCCTTTTACAGATTTAGACAATGACACAAGCAAGTTGTTGCACTCAACCAGTAAAAATAGAAGGTTTCATTTATACTAAACTCATCCCATAATGACAAGGGAAAAAAAGGACCGAATATAAGCTCAAAACAGTGTTCAAAATATGAAGTCATGAAGGATAAAAAAGTTCATACCAAACTTCGACACATACAGAGATTTCAATCAAAATTATTACCTCACAAGACAAGATGAATCCCAAACATTGAAGAATTGGGTTGTTAGTATCATTAGGGGTTAAGGATAGGGGAGACATCACACTTGAACGGACATAAATCAGCTACACAGACTGAGTTGAATAGCTAATCATGATGGATTCATGTTCAGATTATAGAATTAATCCACATTAAACCACAATAGGCAAAACTATAGTTTGGCTCACAACAAAAAGGTTTATCATAACAAATATTACTGATATTCAAAGGAAAATTCATCCCAGTAGGACTGTTTATAAGATTGCATTTAGACATGGATATAAAACATTCATGATGAGAATTCAAAAGATACATTAGGACTAGCAAGAATTTATTAAAAACATTTTTTGAACACGCAGGTTTCATGAACCTGAACAAAGTGAGGCAGTGTTATTCTATGTACCATCCTAGCCAAAGTCATCTAACAACATCACAAGTTAAACAAGTTTAGAATGATAGAACCTAAAAGAACATGGCACGTTAAACATGAAGACTGCAATAACAACCCTGAGCATAGCATGATAGAACTCAAAGTATATGGCATGATGAACAGAAAAGCCTAGGTAGGATAGCAGAACATAGAATGGTGCTACATGATAAACATGATAACTATAGTAGAACCTAAATACAGAACTCAGGAGAATACAACATGATGAATCATGAGGACTTATATATAGTGTGCACTACTAAGGGTCGAACAACACGAACCATAGATGCAACTATTATACTGCCGAGGCGAACGACCCACTCCCAAATAAGTTTACCTAGCTTGCAGAAGTATTTGCGACGCGAGTGGACATGGATTTCTTAAAGTTATTATGTATTCCTTAATTCATTCCAAAAATAATAAAGCAAAATTTGAAGTTTGCAACTTTAAAATCTATAGTCTCAGCTCTATTTAAGATAATTAGTATGCCTAACAAACATGACAATACAATTAAAGCATGACTGAATCTAAGTCTACCCGGATATCTCATGGAATATAGCTACACATGGGCTCTCGTCACCTAGTGCGTACGTATCTCTCCACAAAAGCAATACACAACAAAATACACCTAAGGGAATGAGTTCTCTGTTACAAGGTTAGGCAAGAGACTTACCTCATTCTCAAGCTCACTTCTGGTCCACAAATCCGCTTTAAATCCTTAACTTGGTTCCAAACAACCCTAAACTAGCCAAATATTATATAAATTAATCAATATGTACTCACAAGTTCATAATTTAACTATTTCAGTAATTACCCAACCCAAATTGGAAGATTCCTAAAATTCACCCCAGACTCACGTGCCTGGATTCCTGAAATTTTCAAAGATAAATGTTACCCATAACCTGACGAACTCAAATATATAATTTTCACCCAATTCCATAATCATTTTTGTGGTTAAGTCCCATTTTTATCAAAACATGGGTTTTTCAACTAAACACATAATTTTAAAAAATTTTACATGTTAAAATCTACACGTAATCCATATATATATCTTACATTGGATAGAAATTACTTACCTCCAATAGCTAGGTGAAAACCCCTCTTTAAAGAGTCCAAAAATCGCCCAAGAGATGAAAGAAATGAGCAAAAATAGCTTAAGCCCTCGACTTAAATGAACCTCACTGCCCAACGGTTTTTGCACATGCGATGCCACCGTCACACCTGCGGCTCCGTTTCTGCGATCCACTGCCTCGCACCTGCGATCCTGGTTCTGAGGTCGTTTGCTAAAAATTTTGGCCCAAGTCAAACTTAACCCTTTAAAGCCAATATTAAGGAACTAAGTGTTCTGATTTCAACCTGAACTAAGCATCCCCGCAAGTCACAAAGTAGTAAAGGCACATACAGGGAGTCTTATTTAAGGGAACGGGGATCTAGAAAGCAACACGACCAGTCAGATAAGTGTGGATATATGCTCCGCATGTCCTCCTCGGTCTCCCAAGTCACCTCCTCGACTGGTTGACCCCTTCACTGAAACTTCACCGTAGAAATCTTCTTGGACCTCAATTGGCGAGCCTGCTTGTCAACAATGGCAACTAGCTCCTCCTCATAACCCTGGCTCTCATCTGGCTGAACCGCGCTATAGTCTAACACATGCGACCTGTCGGCATGATACTTCCGGAGCATGGACACGTGGATGACCAGATGAACTCCCGATGGACTAGGAGGCAAAGCAAGCTCATAAGCAACCTCCCCAACTCGTCTCAACTGTTGTTGTAAGCAAACTCGACCAAAGGCAAGAATCAATCCCACTGTCCTCCAAAGTCAATCATACATGCTTTGAGCATATCTTCCAATATCTGAACCGTCCGCTCTGATTGTCCGTCAGTCTGCCGATGAAAGACTATGCTGAGCTCTACCCGGGTCCCCAACTCACTCTGTACTGCCCTCCATAAATGCGAAGTATCTGAGGGCCGCTATCTGATATGATGGAAACAGGCACACCATGCAATCGAACAATCTCCTGAATGTAAATCTAGGCCAATCTCTCTAAAGTATACGTGGTCACAACCGGAACTGAAGTGTGCCAACTTGGTCAACCTATCGAAAATGACCCGAACTGCATGAACTTCCTCAAGGTTCGTGGCAACCCAACTACGAAGTCCATAGTGATGCTCCCATTTCCACTCAGGTATAACTATCCGCTAGAGTAGGCCAACTGCCCTTTGATGCTCATACTTAACCTTCTGGCAATTTAGGCACCTCACTACATACTTAACTATGTCATTCTTCATCTGCCGCCACCAATAATGTTGTCGCAGGTCACGATACATCTTGGTAGCACCTGGATGAATGAATACCGAGAACTGTGTGCCTTCTCTAGAATCCTTTCCCTCAATCCATTAACATTAGGAACACATAGACGATCCCGAAGTTGGCGGAACACCATCCTCACCGATAGTAACCTCCTTGGAACCACCCTGTAGTACTGTCTCTCTGAGAACCAACAAGTGCGGGTCGTCGTACTGATGAGCCTTGATCTACTTTAATAGTGAAGACTGGGTGACGACGCATACAAGAACTTGGCTGAGCTATGAAATATCCAATATCACAAGTCTATTAGCCAAGGACTAAATGTCCAAATCCAACGGCCTCTCCTCTGCTGAAATGAATGCCAAACTACCCATACTCTCCGCCTTTCTACTCAAAGAATCAGCAACCACATTCGCCTTTTTATAAAGGATGGTAATATCATAATCTTTTAGTAACTCAAGCCACCTGCGGTGCCTCAAATTGAGATCCCTCTGCTTGAACAAATGCTCCAAGCTGCGATGACCGGTGCAAACCTCACAGGACACCCCATAAAGATAATGCCTCCAGATCTTAAGAGCATGAACTATCGCGGCCAACTCCAAATCATGTATGGGGTAGTTCTTCTAGTGGGGCTTTAGCTGACGTGAAGCATATGCAGTAACTCGCCCCTCCCGCATCAATATAAAACCCAGGCCAATGCGTGAAGCATCCAATACACAGTATACATCCCTAAAGATCAAGGCAACACTAACACCAGTGCTGAAGTCAATGCGGTCTTGAGCTTCTGAATGCTCGCCTCGCAATCATCGAACCATCATAATGGAGCACCCTTCTGGGTCAATCTAGTCAAAGGTGCTGCAATAGATGAGAAACCCTCCACAAACCGACGATAACGAGGCCAACTCTAAACTGCCTCGATCTTCTTGGGATCTACCTTAATACCCTCACCTGATACAAGATGCCCCAAGAATGCCACATAATCTAACCAAAACTCACACTTGGTGAACTAAACATATAGCTTCTACCTGCAAGGTCTGAAGCACCACTCTCAAATACTTCCCGTGCTCCTCCATGCTACGCGAGTAGATCAAAATGTCATCAATGAAGACAATGACAAACAAATCAAAGTATGGCCTAAACACCTAGTTCATCAGATCCATAAATGCCGCCGGGGTGTTAGTCAAACCGAAGGACATCACTAGAAACTCATTGTGGCCATATCTAGTCCGGAAAGCCATCTTCAGAACATCCGAATCACGAATCTTCAGCTGATGGTACCCCAAACTCAAGTCGATCTTAGAGAATACCCTAGCACCCTGCAACTGGTTAAAAAAATCATCAATATGCGGCAACGCGTACTTGTTCTTAATGGTAACTTTGTTCAACTGGAAGCAATCAATGCACATCCACATAGTCCCATCCTTCTTCTTCATGAATAACACCGATTCATCCCAATGTGACACACTAGGTCTGACGAACCCCTTTGCTAGCAATTCCTCAAGCTGTTCTTTCAACTCCTCCAAATCTTTCGAAAAAATGCAGTACGGTGGAATAGAGATAGGATGGGTACCTGGAGCCAAATCAATATAGAAATCGATATCATGATCTGGTGGCATGCCTGGAAGATCAGAAGAAAACACATCGGAGAAATCCCGAACAACGGGCACTGAATCAATCAACGGAGTCTCTGTTGTAGTATCCCGAACATAAGATAGATAAGCCAAACAACCCTTCTCGACCATGTGTCGAGCCTTCAGAAAAGAGATAACCCAACCAGATGCACTGACAGACAAACCCTTCTACTCCAATCTAGGCAACTTTGGCATCGCCAAGGTAATAGTCTTGGCATGGCAATCAAGGATGGCGTGATATGGAGACAACCAGTCCATGCCCAGGATGATCTCAAAGCCGGTCATATCAAGCAACAGAATATCAGATCTGGTCTCATACCCGCAGAAAGTAACAATTTAGGACCAATAGATCCGATCCACAACGACAGAATCGCCCACTGGAGTGGACACATAAACAAGAGTACCCAAGGACTCACGAGGAACACCTAGAAAATGAGAAAATTGAGATGAAACATATGAATATGTAGACCCTTGATCGAAGAGTACCGAAACATCTCTACCGTAGACAGAAGTAATACATGTGACCATGGCATCTGAGGCCGTTGTATCTGGTCTAGCTGGAAAAGCATAGAACCTAGCTGAAGCGCTACCTGTCTGGCCTCCACCTAACCGGCCTACACCTCTACGACGACCCCTACCCACCTACCCTCCGCCTCTCGGTAGCAAGACGGCTGGTGCGGCAGCTAGTGCTGTATTTATAGGCTGATGACCCAGCTATATTGCCTTTCCTCAAAGTCTAGGGCAGAATCTCTTCATGTGACCAGGATCTCCTCACTCGAAGCAACCCCTCGGAATGGTGGACTACTAACATGAAGTCTGACCCTGGTGGTCTGAATACCCACTGGAGGAACCCCGAATAGCTGGCAGATGGTAGGAGCTCTCTAGAATGGCACTGAAATAGGGCCACATTGGAGCACCCCGAGGAGGCGGCGGTGCTGGATATGTGGGCCTGCTATACTGACCCCTTACAAACTGACCTCTGCCCCCAGCCAGAGCACCACTAATCCCTCTAAAATATCGAAACTGCTTATCCCTCATCACCTGCTCTCGGCTTCACTGACGAATACCCTCGATCCTCTGAGCCATGTCCACAACTAGCTCATACGAAGTCCCATCTCAACTTCTAGGGCCATAATGGAGGAACCCTGAATAGCTGGCAGATGGTAGGAGCTCTCTAGAATGGCGCTGAAATAGGGCCACATTGGAGCACCCCGAGGAGGCCGCGATGCTGGATATGTGGGCCTCCTATACTGACCCCTTACAAACTGACCTCTGCCCCCAGCCAGAGCACCACTAAACCCTCCAAAATATCGAAACTGCTTATCCCTCGTCACCTGCTCTCGGCTTCACTGACGAATACCTCGATCCTCTGAGCCATGTCCACAACTAGCTCATACGAAGTCCCATCTCAACTTCTCGGGCCATAATGGCCTGGATACTAGAGCGCAAACCCGCAACGAACCTCCGTACTCTCTCTACATCGTAGGAAGTATTATAAGTGTATGGCGAGATAACTCAGAGAATCTCTCCTCATAGTCGGTCACCGACATCTGGCCCTGATGGAGCTGCTTGAAGTGAAAAGCAACTCCACCGCTTGAGAGGGTGGAATATATCTATCCAGGAAGAGGCACGTGAACTGGTCCCAAGTCATGGGAGGAGAACCTGGTGGTCTGCCGAGGAGATAGGATTGCCACCATCTCCGGGCCCTGCCCTCCAGCTAAAAGGTGGTAAAGTCCACCCGGTGGGACTCTAATATCCTCATGTTGGGCAGTTTGTCCCTGCAACGATCAATAAAGTCCTGGGGGTCCTCATGTCGCTCACCTCCAAAGACAGGAGGTTGTAGCCTGGTCCATCTGTCCAGTAGCTTCTGCAGCTCGTCGACCGCAGCTGGTCTGGGCTCAGGTATAGCTGCTGCAATCGGCTGAACTCTGCCCACGGGCAGTGCGCCCGTGTCTGATAAACGGTAGCTACATGCCCCGGAGCCTGAGCGGTAAGGGTCTGTGCTCCCCTTCCCACCTGAGATGTGGTTGGGTCTGCTGGAATAAAACCATCATGAGCCATAGAATCCATGAACCGAAGCGTACGGCCAATGACCTCCTGGAATCTATGTGCTGACATGAAATCCACTAGGGCCGGCTCCACTGTAGGCACCTCGCCCTGCTTCTCAATAATAGGATCCTCTACTAGATCCACTGGTGGCATAACTGGAGCAACTCTAGGACGCCCTCGTCCTCTACCACGAGTTAGAGCCCTCCCTCAGCCTCTACCTCGGCCTCTAGCAACAGGGGGAGTAGCTCCACCACGGTTGGGAACATTTGCCGCGTGCGTCCTCACCATCTGTGAGAGAATAAGAGAAAGATACTTAGCACAACATCAACTGCACGATAGGAGATGAAGAAAAGTAGTTTCTTAACACCCGATAGCCTCTCAAAGATAAGTACGGACATCTTTGTACTGATCCACAAGACTCTATTACGCCTGCTCATAACTTGTGAGACCTACGTGAACCTAGTGCTCTGATACCATATTGTCACGACCCAATTTCTCCTATAGGTCGTGATGGCACCCAACGTTGTCGCTAGGCAAGCCAACGGTGAACTACCCATGTAATTGTTCTTTTTAATAAGTTTCCAAAGTAGTTGAATTTCCTTTATTAAGGAAATAAGGAGTAGAAAAATTAATAAAGTAGAGCAAAAACTAATGAAGGAGCAAATGAAGTGAAATAAATGCTCAAAAACCATAAAGTCTACTAGCATATTTTCAAGACCTAGTGTCACAAGTGTATGAGCAATTAGTATAATATACAAAACACTAAGCTACTGTCTGAAATAGGGTAAACAGAAAAAATAAATACAAAAGAGAGACTCCAGGTGCTGCAGGACGAACTCAGAAAGCAGCTTACCACTAAGCCTCACGATAATAGGGGTGCGCGCCTGAATGGAAACCAAATGCACATGCCTCAGATCCTGCACGATTAGTCTAGAAGTTTAGCGTGAGTACATAAATAACATGTACCCAGTAAGTATCCAGTCTAACCTCAAAGAAATAGTGAGGAGTCGACATCGACACTTATTATCGGCCAATAATAAAATACAGAAATACTAAATAGGCATGGAATATGTGAATAACAAAAAAAATAACACAATAGCAAGTAGTGAATAAATGATTCTTTAAATGATAGTAAATTCCAAAATTTCCATTTAACACATAGTAGTTCCAAATCAATTTCAGTCATTAAATAAATTATAACCACTCAAGCCATATCAAAATATCAAGTGTAATCGGGCTCTGAGTATTATCAGGCATGATTTATGCCGAGGTCGGACGACCCGATTCAAAATACTATGTGCAATGCCGAGGGTCGAACGGTACGAAACATAGATGCATCTATTATACTGCCGAGGCGAACGGCCCGCTCCCATGAGAGTAGAGAAGTTTACCTCAGTAGCGGAAGTACTTGTGACGCGAGTGGATATGGATTTCTCAGAGTTATTATGTATTCCTCAATTCTTTCCAAAAATAAAAAATCTAAATTAGAAGTCTGCAACTTTAAAATCTCTAGTCTCAGCTCTATTTAAGATAATTAGTATGCTTAACAAACATGACAGTACAATTAAAGCATGATGTGAATCTAAGACTACTCCGACATCTCATGGAATATAGCTACGAACGGACTCTCATCAACTAGTGCGTTCGTCGCTCCCCACACAAGTAATACACAACAAAATACACCTAAGGGAATGAGTTTCCTCTAACAAGGTTAGATAAGAGACTTACCTCATTCTCAAGCTCACTTCCGGTCCACAAATCCGCTTTAAATCCTCAACTTGGTGCCAAAACAACCCGAAACAAGCCAAATATTATATAAATTGATCAATATGTACTCACAAGTTCATAATTTAACTATTTTAGTAATTATCCAACCCAAATTGGAAGATTCCTAAAATTTACCCCTAGGCCCACGTGCTCAGATTTCGGAAATTTTCGAAGATAAATGTTACCCATACCCTCACAAACTCAAATATATTATTTTCACCCAATTCCATAATCATTTTCATTCCTAGATTTTTCAACTAAACCCATAATTTTAAAAAAATTTACATGTTAAAATCTACCCATAATCTATGCATTTATCTTATATTAAATAGAAATTACTTGCCTCCAATAGCTAGGTGAAAACCCCTCTTCAAAGAGGTCAAAAATCGCCCAAGAGATGAAAGAAATGAGCCAAAATAGCCTATGTACTCCACTTAAATGAACCTCACTGCCCAGCGATTTTCGCACTATGATGCCATTGTCGCACCTGCGGCTTCTATTCTGCGATCCACTGCTTGATATTTGCGCCCTCGCAGGTGCGGTTCCTATTTGAATTATGCGGCCACTGGGCAGTCCACGCCAGGCCGCTTTGGCGGTCAAAAGCTTGTACCTACAGTAAAAACCTGTAGGTGCGGACGTACCAGAGCTAGTGCAGCAGCCGTTCTTTCAAGTATAAACTTGATCCGTGCATCATCCAAATAGCACTCGAGGCCCTCGGGGCCTCGCCCAAAGATACCAACAAGTTCATAAACATAAAACGGACCTGCTCGACCTCTCGAAATACAGAAAACAACATCAAAACTAAGAATCACAACCCAAAACCAAATAGAATCAACTTATGAACTTCAAGTTCTTCCAACTCACTCCGAGAGCACCGAATCATACTTAAACTACTCCGAATGACACCAAATTTGCATGCATGTCATAAATCACTATACGGAGCTATTCCTACCTTTCAACTGTATGCGCCAAAAAGCTCTCGGGTCATCCAAAACCAAATCCGAACATACGCCTAAGTCCAAAATAATCATACAAATCTATTGGGACCGTCAAATCCTAGTTCCGAGGTCGTTTACTAAAAATATTGACCCAAGTCAAACTTAACCCTTTTAAACCAATATTAAGGAACTAAGTGTTCCGATTTCAACCGGAACCCTTCCAAATCCAAACTAACCATCCCCACAAGTCGTAAAGAAGTAAAGGCACATACAGGGAGTCTTATTTAAGGGAACAGGGATTTAGAAAGCAAAACAACCGGCTGGGTCATTAAAGGCTGTTCGCTATAGAATTTGAGGTCATTAAAGTCACTCAGCTTCCTAATTAACATTAGATAAACACAACAGCTCATCACAGATCATTGACAAGTCATAGTGAACCAAAATAAGCAATTAAAGGCTGAATAAACATTATAGACTAATCTTTAATTAGGAAAATAATGACACGTTCATGATTTCAAATGAAGCAATTAAAGGAGAGGATGGAGGTATACTGACCTCCTCTTGAGCAGCAAACCAAAACAAAAGCTCTTGTTTAGCCGAATAGAATCAAGAATCCCCCGACCAGTGCAATACTCAAAATCAGAGAGAAACCAGAAACTAAATAGAATCCTTGCACAATTACTATTCAAAACTAAAAGCGAGATTTTTCTAAGTAATTTTGAGTGTTAGCTCTATAGGTTGAAGATGTTATGTCTTTCTTGTTATGTCTTAGGTTTGGTTGGTCAGAGCATTGAAAGCCCCTTTTATAGTGTCATTGGCCTAGGGTTTCAGTAGAATACAAATTCAGTAGTGAACGATGATGACTACTATATGATGCAAGCATATGTGAGTGAAAATCAGAGAGACAGAGGTGAAATTGCAAGTGATTTTACCAGATAAGGGAGAGGGTCGACCATTGAAGGCGAGACCCATCGGATAAAGCCCCAATGTCATAGTTCATTGCATTTGATCTCCGGATCTCAAATAGTCATAATGAGGTTCTGAAGAGGCTTCCATGCGCCTTGATTTGAAAGAACATAAGAAAATCTCAAATGATTTGAGATTTCATCCTTTAGTCTATGACTTCGACATTAGGGCCTTTGAGATTAAATGATGAGAATGGAAATATAGTGATGAGTATTATCGTGCAGAGATAGAATGGATGGCCATGCATACCATGGATTTGAAAGATCGATGGTGAGTTGAGGTTTCGTCTTTGAAGGTTAAGGTTCAAAGTTGAGGGATTTTGAAATGAAGAGACGAAACGAGGAAGGTATCAGCTGGATTGACGACTAGGGAAGACAAAAAGCATGATTCTCTGATGAATTCATGACCTTGCACTTATTAGTGCAAGGTTTTGGGTGAATGATGGGTCTGTAGGATTGAGAGAGATGAGAAAAGAAGAGAAAAGTAGGGCGGCTGAGTGTTTGAAGAAATGATTTAGGGTTTTGGGGGTATTGGGATTGGTCTTTAGGTTTAAGACTGAGAGATGGGATCTAGGTCTTTGGATCTATTGATCAACGGCCCTGATAATGTCAGCATTAAGGAATTAAAATGTGAAAAAATCACGGCCATTGGATTGTTGGATTTTGAGGCCGAGATTAAGTCTGATGAAGTACCAATATTAAAGGAAATATGAGATGAAATGCGGGTGGTTGATCTGATAGATCAACGGTCCATATTCATTTTGCTTTTTTTGTAAGTGAGAGAGGCGAGTGACGTGGCAAGTTGCGATTGGTTTAGGGAGAGTGACCTGGATTGCCATGACGGAGAGAGATGGGGTGTTTAGACATGATATTTTTCTGGTCTGGGCTTGTCTTTGGGCTTGAATTTGATTTAGGAATTAGTAACTTATATTTTAATTAGGAATTGCGATTGTAGCCTTTTAGTTTTAAACCCTTTTAAAATTAATTTAATTAAACTTAGTCAATTTCCAATAAAATATATTAAAATTATAATTATCAAAATATACGTCTAATTACTGTAATTATTTATTAAATATCTTATCTTCCAAATTATGACACTAACTTCAAATTATTGATATAGCGACCTATTTAACTAAAATTGAGAAATAATTCGCTAAATTAATTATAAAACTTATGTGGTGTATTTTATTTTAATAATCTAAAAATGATAAGTGTATTAATAATTACACAATAGTGATACTAAGTTATTAATTTCAAAACTACTAATACCTAGTTAATTTTGTAAAATAAGTATTTATTGATAGAAAATTCATTCAAAACATTAATTGTAAATTATTAAATATAAATAAATTAATTTTAAAAGGAAGGGTCAAAATTGGCCGTCAACAACGAACATGTATGTGGGTAGGATTCTACTATGCCTTGATTTTATTGTGTGCTCTTTATGATACATGTGTAATTCTATTTATGTCTACGCGAGCTTATCCTTTCATGCTAGAGATCATTCATTATGATTATTATTTCCTAATTAGACAAGATGGGAACTTGTAGAATCATTGCTAAACTGGTAGTTGTAATTATGCTTTAAATGTTGAACACTCATCCGCATTTTATTATTATCAGGTCCATGTGTGATGCAAATAAATTTGATCAAGTGTTATCAATGCCATCTATGAACAAGACAAGAAAAGGCGTTGGTTAGCCTTGGAGAAGATCCAAGCGTCCATAAATCTTGCTAGGACGAATCTTGTGTTGAAGATGTACATTTGTGTTTATGTTGTATTATTATGTAGTTATTGAATATATTAATTCTTATTTGTTTGGTCCTGCGTGACTATTCTTTAAATTAGCCAAATTGTGGCCTTTTTGTTAATTAGTTGTTTCCTAGTTGATTTAGGTTAACTAGTTATTCTTTTCCTAGTTGATTTAGGTAAAGGCTCATTCTATATAAGCCTAAACACTTCATTATTTTGATACCTTTTGACATTATTATCAATAAAAAAAACCAGCAGCACATTGCTCCCAAAATCGTGTGAATTAACTTGTTCAATTTTGGTGTGATTCAAAATTGAACTTGTTCCTTTGTTTGATCGAACAGTTTGCAAGACCATTGTTGTCTTGAGGGTTGTTCGTATAGTATAGGTACTCCGTGACTTCATCAAGAAGGTAAGTAGACTAGTTTCTACTTGTTGTCTTGATAGTTCATTGAGCGTCTTACTTCTATCTTTATATTTCTCATTTCTTCAATAATAATGCTTATGTCCTAGATCTGCCTAATGATTATGCTGTCTCTAAGACATTCAATGTCACTGACTTGACTCCTTGTGTTGTTTTAAAATATGAAGAAGGTTCAATTTCGAGGACGAAATCTTCCCAAGAAGGGGAGGATGATGCAGGTCAACCTGATCATGATACGTTTAAACCTTCAAGACCATTCACGAGAAGTCATGCTAAAGAGCTTCATGATGCACATTTGATGGTGAAGAAGATCCAAGCGTTTGGCGTGTGAAGTTTGCGTTAGGCATATATTATTGTATAGTTATGGAAGACGAAGAAGAAGAAGAGGCTATTATCCGATTCAAGAATGGGTTGAATAATGATATCTCCAATCAGTTGAGACTACATGTGTTCATTGCTCTTCATGATGTGTTCTTAGCTGCCATTGAAGCCGAAAAGATGATTAAGGAAAGTCGGGCAGCTCGATATAGAGGGGGTTCAGATTCCACTATCATACGTCGAAA
>MCJB01001022.1:14522-35686 GCA_002018475.1 Nicotiana obtusifolia | reverse complement strand
GGCTTGTATGGTTTCTCGGTCTTCATTGTATGACCGTATCAGGGAGCGTCAGTATGACGATCCGCATTTACTTGTCCTTAAGGACAGAGTTCAGCATAATGATGCTAAAGATGTGACCATCGGTGACGATGGAGTGTTAAGGATGTAGGGTCGAATTTGTGTACCCAATGCAGATGGTCTTCGGGAATTGATCCTGGAGGAGGCCCATAGCTCACGGTATTCGATTCATCCGGGTGTTGCAAAGATGTACCAGGATTTGAAACAACATTACTGGTGGAGAAGGATGAAGAAAGATATTGTGGGATTCGTGTCCCGGTGTCTCAACTGTCAGCAAGTAAAATGTGAACATCAGAGGCCGGGTGGTTTGCTTCAGCAGATAGCTATTCTCGAGTGGAAATGGGAGCGGATCACTATGGACTTTGTTGTCGGACTCCCACGGACTTTGAGAAAGTTCGATGCTATTTGGGTGATTGTGGATCGGCTGACCAAGTCCGCACACTTCATCTCGGTATGTACTACTTATTCCTCAGAACGGTTGGCAAGGATTTATATCCGAGAGATCGTTCGATTGCATGGTGTTCCTATTTCTATCATTTCTGATAGAGGTACTCAGTTTACCTCGCAGTTCTGGAAAGCCGTGCAGAGGGAGTTCAGCATTTCACATCCTCAGACGGATGGACAATCTAACGTACCATTCAAATCTTGGAGGATATGTTGCGTGCTTGTGCCATTGATTTCAAAGGTTCATGGGATGAATTTCTGCCACTTACAGAGTTCGCCTATAACAATAGCTATCAGTCAAGTATTCAAATGGCCCCGTATGAGGCTCTGTATGGGAGACGGTGTAGATATCCGGTTGGTTGGTTCGAGCCCGGCGAAGATAGACTATTGGGGACTGACTTGGTTCAGGATGCTATAAAAAAGTAAAGATAATTCAGGAGAGACTTCGCACAGCACAGTCGAGGCAAAAGAGTTATGCCGACAGAAAGGTACGGGATGTGTCTTACATGGTTGGTGAGAAGGTTATGCTGAAGGTCTCAACTATGAAAGGTGTTATGAGGTTCGGAAAGAAAGGTAAATTGAGTCCTCGGTATATTGGACCGTTTGAAGTACTTCGACGAGTGGGGGAGGTGGCATATGAGCTTGCTTTGCCACCCAATCTATCGAGTGTCCATCCGGTATTTCATGTTTCTATGCTTAGAAAATATGTTGGGGACCCATCTCACATTTTGGACTTCAAGACGATTCAGTTGGATGATGGCTTGACCTATGAGGTAGAGCCGGTGGCGATTTTGGATCGCCAAGTCCGGAAGTTAAGATCCAAAGAAATAGCTTCGGTGAAAGTTCAATGGAAAGGTCGACCTGTAGAAGAGGCTACTTGGGAAACTGAGCATGAGATGCGAAGCAAATATCCACAGCTCTTCGAAAATTCAGGTATGCTTCTTAACTCGTTCGAGGACGAACGTTTATTTAAGAGAGGGAGAATGTGATGACTCACTTTACATTCCAATTTATTTCTTTAATTATACTAATTGAAATTAAGTTGAGAAGATGTACTCGAAGAAAATTTGAAAGAAATGAGACACCTGGTCTCATTTATGAAAGTCTAAGTCGCAAAAGTCAACCGTGGATTGACTTATGAGTTAGAAGGCTCGGATTTGAATTCCGACGGCTCGACTAGCTTCGGGAGAGAATATAAGACTTAGACAAGTGACCGGAATATATTTGATAAACCTCGAACAATAATAGAGTTGAATCGAGTAAGTTTGAATTTCCGGTTGATAGGTCGAATTTTGATCCGGAAGTCGGAATGAAATTCCGAAAGTTGCGGTAGGTTCCTTATGGAATTTTGGACTTGCGTGCAAATTTTCAGACCATTCGGACTTTGTTTGGTCGGGTTCGGATCGAAGGATCGAATTGAGGATCCTTGAGGTTCATAGGAATGCTTTCGATGCAAATCTAATAAATCGATGTTCGTTTTTGTGTTCCAATGATTGGAACAAGTTTGAATGAGGTTATAGAACATGTGTGCATGTTCAGATCAAGTACCGAGGGTCTCGGGTGAATTTCGGATCGTTAACGGCACTTAATCCGTCGCTTCATGAAGCGATAAACATTTCATATCCGGAATAATTGATACTAAAATTAGTAAATGACCTCCAAATTCAATTTCGTTTGAAGAATTAGCTCCGTCTTGAAATTACGGAGCCGTAGCAAAAAGAATCGTCCAAATCGGACTTCGTATGAAAAAGTTAGAGTAATCTTTATAAAAGAAAGAAAGGAGATCAGCGAAGGGGTCGCGAATTGGCCTTCTCCAGTACATTTGCCCGACTTTTTACCCATTTTAAATAGGACCCATGATTCTATTTTACTCTATTAAGATCCAAAACACGCACCTACAAGAGAAAACATCTTCCAAACACAAGAATCCTTATAAATCAGCCCCCAAACACACTTGCAAAGTAGATTTCGTGATAAATCTTACAAGAAAAAGGGATTTCAACACCTTAGAAACGATTGGGAGCTTTTAAGAAGAAGATTAAGTGAAGTTGGAAACAAATAGAGAGAGAACTTCAAGGAAAACAACGGGTAAGTATTTTGTGCCCTAAATCTCTCTTAGATTATGATTTCTATGCTCAATCCTCTCATGAATCCATGGAATTGTGAAAGAAGAACCTAGGGTTCTTCTCAATTTCTAAAAATGAGAAATTGGGGATTTAGGTCGATTCGAAGTCGAAATCCGACAAATCTTATATGGGTAAACTCGCGAAGAGATAAGAAACACGTGTAGATAATAATTTCTGAGTTTCGGGAAGTGGGCCCGGGGCCCGGGTTTTGCTAAATTGGGAATTTCTTAGTAAACTTTATTATTTCCGTTTGGGTTTTGTTCCCATAGCTTATTGTGACGTAATGATTATGAAATTGAATAGATTCGACGCGCGAGGAGGCCAATTCAAAGGGCAAGGGCGTCGCGGGCTAAGGATTTAGCCGATTTCGAGGTGAGTAATGGTATTAAATGATGCTCTGAGGGTTTGAAACCCCGGATTGCACATCGTAGTGCTATTTTGAAGTAAAGCACACGCTCGATGATGAGCGTGGGGTTGTTTACTGTTGGGGATTGTGACTTGGTCCATCCCAGTTGATTATTTTACTACTTACTTGATTGAAACTGATTTGATAATATAATGATTTGGGCTTCTAGCCATGTTTGGGCTTCATGCCGGATTTATGAACCCTTCAGGGGTAATTTATGACTGTTTATTGAAATCGTACTTGGGCTTCACGCCGATTATATAAATCCTTCAGGGATGTTTGTTAATGATTTGAAAATCATTGTTTGAACTTGGTTTTGAAAACTTAAATGATGTTTTCAAATGATTTTTAAAGGGATCGGGTGGCACGCCGCCACAGATATGATGTATATGGGATCGGGTGGCACGCCGCCACGAGATATGATATAGCGCTTGGGCCGCGAAAGCCCCTTCCGGAAGTATGAACCACCCACAGTGAGCGCAGGGTACCCATCATTAAACTACAATTGGTAACAATGACAACTTTAGGTTACGGTTGGTAACAATGACAACCGGTAACGAATGATAAAACAGTTGGTAACAATGACAACTGTCGGTTATAGTTGGTAACAATGACAACTGATAACCGGAGATGGGTAGATAATACAGTTGGTAACAATGACAACTGTAGGTCACGATTGGTAACAATGACAACCGGTAATGAATGTGATAGGTGACAGTTGGTAACAATGACAACTGTAGGTTACAGTTGGTTGACAATTGACAACTGGTAACAATGACAACTGTAGGTTACAGTTGGTAACAATGACAACTGGTAACCGGATGTTTGAAAAGGTTGACTGTGTTAAATGATATTAAGCCCGAGGGGCGTGTATTTGAATGATGTTGAGCCCGAGGGGCGGTTTTAAAATGTTTTCTGCTTCTTCCTATTAATTACTGGAAAGATGTACGTGTTTTAACCGTGGAAAGGATTTTCTACCTGATTTACACTTGGTTACCATTTTAATGACGTTTTATTGTGAATTATGTGTTTTCTATCTTCAGACATTATTTACGTTTATTACTCACTGAGTTGGAAGTACTCACTTTACTCCCTGCACCATGTGTGCAGATTCAGGCGTTAGCGGTCCCGCTCCGAGGTACTGACTACTACTGCTGATTCGGAGCTTCGGAGATTACGAGGTAGCTGCTTGCGTCCGCAGCCCCGTAACTCTTTTCTTTTGTTGACTTTACTTCTTTCAAACAATTGTGCTTAAGATATCGTAATAGTTATATTATCTTTAGGCCTTTTTTAGTGGCTCATGACTTTGTGACACCCCGATCTGAGGGCTGTAGTCGGGATGGTACTTTATATATATATATATTCCGAATTACCTTGTTGTTTATTTATTATTGTTTTAAATTACATGGTTTGATTGTTTAAGAGCAGTTGTATTGGTTTGGCTTGCCTTGTCCTCACGAGAGGCGCCATCACGACCAGGTTAGGATTTTGGGTCGTGACACCAGCTGACCTTGAANAGATTTTCATGGACAAATTCTTAAAGGAAGAGTTTTTGTCATCTTAAACATACTTGGGGCCATAGAACTCGGATTGAAACAAGTTTTGAAGCAATTCTTGGAGGGTTTCCAAGAGAAACATCGGGGTAAGTATTCCTAACTAAATTTTGGAGGAATTACCTCAGTTTATCACTATTTTTAGCAATTAATTGGTGATTTAAGTTGGGAAAATTGTGGAAAACCCTAAGGCTTAGGTGTGAGGGTTAGAGGTCGATCCGGTGTCGGAATTCGACAAATTTTATATGGTTGAACTCGTGAGGAGATAAGGAACCCGTTGGAGTGATAATTTCTGAATTTTGAGAAGTGGTCCCGGGGCTCGGGTTTTGCTAATTTCGGGATTTCCTAGTAATTTTGATTATTTTCGCTTGGGCTTTGTCCCCATAGCATATTGTGACGTAATTGTTCTGAATTTGGATAGATTCGACGCACGTGGAGGCCAATTCAAAGGGCAAAGGCATCGCAGGCTAAGGATTTGGCATGTTTGAGGTGAGTAATGGTATTAAATGATGCTCTGAGGGTTTGAAACCCCGGATTGCACATCGTAGTGCTATTTTGAAGTAAAGCCCACGCTCGATGATGAGCGTGGGGTTGTTTACTACTGGGGATTGTGACTTGGTCCGTCCCGATTGATGATTTTTACTACCTATTTGATTGGAACTGATTTGATAATATAAAGATTTGGGCTTCCATCCATATTTGGGCTTCGCGCCGGTTATGTGAACCCTTCAGGGGTAATTTATCACTGTTTACTGAAATCATATTTGGGCTTCACGCCGGTTATGTAAACCCTTCGGGGGTATTTGTTAATGATTTGAATCATTATTTGAACTCAGTTTTGAAAACCAAATGATGTTTTCAAATGATTTTGAAATGGATCGGGTGGCACGCCGCCACGAGATATGATATAGCGCTTGGGCCGCGAAAGCCCCTTCCGGAAGTCTGAACCACCCACAGTGAGCGCAGGGTACCCATCATGAAACTACAATTGGTAACAATGACAATTGTAGGTTACGGTTGGTAACAATGACAACCGGTAACGAATGATAAAACAGTTGGTAACAATGACAACTGTCGGTTATAGTTGGTAACAATGACAACTGATAACTGGAGATGGGTAGATAATACAGTTGGTAACAATGACAACTGTAGGTTACGGTTGGTAACAATGACAACCGGTAACGGATATAGTACAGTTGGTAACAATGACAACTGTAGGTTACAGTTGGTAACAATGACAACTGGTAACCGGATTTTTGAAAAGGTTTTACTGTGTTAAATGATATTAAGCCCGAGGGGCGTGCATTTGAATGATGTTGAGCCCGAGAAGCGGTTTTAAAAATGATTTCTGTTTCTTCCTATTATTTACTGGAAAGATGTACATGTTTTAACCGTGGAAAAGATTTTCTACCTGATTTTACACTTGGTTACCTTTTTAATGACGTTTTATTGTGCATTATGTGTCTTCTTATCTTCAGACATTTTTACGTTTATTACTCACTGAGTTGGAAGTACTCACATTACTCCCTGCACCATGTGTGCAGATTCAGGCGCTATCGGTACCACCCCGAGGTATTGACTACTAGCATCATCAGGGTGGTGATTCGGAGACTACGAGGTAGCTGTTGGCGTTCGCAGCCCCGTGTCTTCTTTATTTTGGTTCTTTCACTTTCTTCAAACCTTTGTGCTAAGGATGTTGTAATAGATATACTATTAATAGGATTTCTTTAGTTGCTCATGACTTAGTGACACCCCGATCTGAGGGCTGTAGTCGGGATGGTACTACTTATATATATCCCGACTGACTTTGTTGTTAATCTAATCTTGTTTAAAACTGTGTAATTTAACTGTTGAACGGAATTAGGTTGGTTTGGCTTGCCTTGTCCCCACGAGAGGCGCCATCACGACCGTATTGGGATTTTGGGTCGTGACAAATTCACCTCAAGTTTGGTCACAACTCAAAGAAGGTATTCCCTCGTCCCTCACTTCACCCTCGAAGTCTAGATGTAAGTTATTCTCTACTTTAGTAGCTTCCTATTTTATGTTACTTCTATTTACTTGTTTTCAATTCTTTTCCTTTGTGAAATCGTATTGAGTAGTGTGTAGCGTCTACTGCGCTATGAAGCCGAGGAAGCATCTTCAGTTTGGGATGAAATTTGTTGTTAGATGACAAAAAGAAAAAGTTATAAAATCCTTATATTTGCTCCAGAAAGTTGATAGATTTATGTAATATTAATGAACTAGTAATCTTTTACCATGCACATATATGTCTACTCTTGAATGCCAAGCTCTAATAGAATCAAAACGATACGCGACAAAAAGTTTGTTTCTTATCTATCAAGAATAAAAAAAATATTGCTTCCCAATAATTTTAACAACTAAAAGCATCAGCACTGTATAGGTTATTATGAAGATTGAGAAATCGGATTTGAGAAGATAAGTTCCAAAACCAAGTTAGGAACCTCACCTTCCACTCTATTCTTCGAGATGTCAAAGACTCCTAGCATTGGGAGTTGGCGAAGACTTTCTGGGAGAGTTCCAGTCAGTTTATTGTTTTTAAATCGTAAATCCACCAAAGAAGAACTATTTCTCAATTCCCGCTGGAAGGAAATTACTCCGATCATTAAATAATTCAGATAATTCTCCCTCGAATAGATTTTCTGAGAGATCAAGCGAACATAATTTTGATAACTTTCCAATAACATTTGGTAATTTTCCAGAAAGCATATTTGTAGAAAGGTAAATGCTAGTTATTGAGCTCAAATTTGAAATCGTATTTGAAACTACTCCCTCAATATTGTTTTCACCAAGACTAAGTGATTCCAAATCTTTGCATCGATAGATCCAATTTGGGATAATGGAGTTGAGGTTGTTGAATGCAAGATAAAGATTTTTAAGTTTTGTTACGTTTTCAGCCTCACTCAGCATCGCACCTTCAATACCACTAAAACCAAGCTTAAGAGTTTCAAGACTATTAAGATCGAACAACCATCTGGTAAAAGACAACTGAAAGAATTGCCACCTGCCCTGAAGGTCGTGAGAGAAGTAAAGTTTACAAGACCTTGAGGAAGCAAGCCAATTAAATTACTATGACTCAAATCAAGAAAAACAAGACTATGGAGATTGAAAACCTATTTCGGAATAGAAGAACTAAAGTTGTTCCAAGAAAGGTCAAAGTGTTTCAAGTGAAGAAAAATTATGATGAAGTAAAGGTGCTATATGATGAAGACCACAATTATCCAAACGAAGCTCAACAAGAGAAGAAAACATGTTAATGACCTGTGGCCTGTTAGTTGCATTGCTGAGATCCACCAAGTTCTCAAGATCTGAAAGACTTTGCAGCCACCCAAGGTTATTGATCCTTAGACCTGTAGGCAGTTGGTACCAACCACTGCCTATGTGTAGCTCAATCACATGACGAGTTAGATTGTGGCACACAACCCCGTTCCATTCACAACAATCTTTTCCAACAATCCAAGAGGAGAGAAATTTTTTGGGATCATACGCTTCTTTCTTCAAACTCTCCAACGGTTGTTGCTCATTTTCTCTGCAAATGCCAATACAAACACTAAACTTGGTGTTTGTCAAAAATGAAAAACAAGAATACCCAAAATATTTTTGCTAGCACCTTCATGATTTGCAAAGTTTTAAACTAGGAAATGAAAAGTATGTATTAATGGATGTTTGCTTTTATTTTTGCTAGGCCAGGCAATATGTATATATAGCTATTAAGAACTACAGCTGAAGAATGTGTAGTTTTAAAAAAATTATAATTGACGGACCTTAATTTTTCTTGCTAAGTCAAGAGGACTCTAGCAAGTCTTCTCCATAAGAAGAAGAAGACAGGGAAGGAAAAGGTTGGCGCATCAAATGTATAAAACTACTATCACATCAGAAGATAAATTCCCCCGACCCCAAAAATGGATTTAGTCGAGTAAAAAATGGAGTATATGACATATAATGGACTTTTCTCATACATTTAAATGGGAAAAGAGTCATATAAATTAAAACTGAGATAATATATAGTACTACTAGATACTAGTGAGTAATCTTCGAGAGCATATAATGACAAAGTTATATATCTAATGCTATATAAAGAAGATATCAGAGGATAATTTGCATACTTCCTATAATTAGGGCATTATATCACTTAAGAAAATAATTTGGGGGGGGGGGGGGGGGGAGCTAAAAACGATATGCTCATTAGCAAATTCGTCCTATTTCGTCATACCCTTTTGCTAATTTTGTTTATATATACACAAAGTATTTTTGGCCATCATAATTTCATGTAGAGTGCCGCCCTCATCGTTCAATTCTTTTTTATCAATGAACTCTAGTCACGTACCGATGACTTGTTTCTATTCACTTAAACCTTTATTTTGGGCCAAAAGTAAAGTTGACTACCAAATTTGAACGTTTAATTAATTGCACCTTGGTATATTATGTTTAGTTTTCCCCTTAATTAACATATTCGTTGGTGTGATATATAATAGGAAGTTTGACAAATTGTCCTTTAATTATCTTCTTCATAGAGCATGGAGTGCTTTTTTTTTTTTTTTTTTTTTTTTTTTTTTTTTTTTTGGTGATATAATTGGGGCTAAAATAGTGTAGGGATTAAATTCAAGGTTATTGGAGATGAAATTCTCTCAAAACCAAACCCTTAAGTCTGTAACCATTTAGATATTAAATTTCCTATTAGGTCAGGTATACATATATATAGCATTTAGAACGGTAGTTGAAGAATATACTGTCTAGAAAGATATCGACCGTAAAATTTAAAGACTTGGTGATTTTAATGTATTTTTGTCCTTTTATAAACTATACAAAAGATTATAATTGACGGATCTTAATTTCTTACTAAGTTAAGAGGACTCTAGCGAATCTTCTCTAGAGTACAACTTTACCAAGTATCCTTGTTTGGGACCATTTAACACCATCCCCATTCATGAAGTGAAAACAATCTTTAGCTCCTTTTAGTGTGTGGTGATCATTTTATATATTCTTTAATTGGAGGAAATATTACCCTTTTTTAAGTAAATAAAATTACTCTTACTTGGAGAAATTCTTTAGTTAAATCCATGAAAATTAATGGTCTCTCAACTCTAAAGAAATTAAAACGTAAAATATTTGCAAAGCATCAGATTAGCCTGAAAACAAATTCATGCCTCAACTTTTGGATAAAATGTATTATAGAAGGTACATCAGTGTCCAAAAACTGCGCCTTTGAAGTTTCCAACATAAAGAAGATAACGCAAGAAAAGTTTGAAGTATCAGATGTGTAAAATGACTGTCACATCAACGACGAAGATAAATTCCTCTGACCCAAAAAAGGGTTTAATCGAGTAAAAAAGAGAAGCATATGACATATAATGGACAATCATATATCTTATAATGAAAAAAGTTGTCACATAAATTAAAACCGAGATAATGATATAACAATGAAGTCATATGCCTAATGCTATATGAAGAAGATAATTTATCATACTTCCTATTATTAAGGTACTAAATCACACCAGCTAGCAAGAACGAGTCTTTCTACGAAGTCTTCTTTAGAGTGTCACCCTCATCCTTCAATTTTTTTTTAATTAAAAAACTATGGTGTTATTTTCTTCACGTGCCAATGACTTGCTTCTATTCTCTTAAACCCCCTTTTTTTGGGACAAAAGAACTTTCCTTTATTTTCTCACACTTTTGATGCGCTGAACCTCAAAGATTTGGGACCAAAGACAGTTAGCGATAACTATTGAATAAGTTTCTTTAGGTTGAAGTAGATTAAAAGCGCGAAATATATTTGCACTATCACCGTCTTTCTAAGTATATAGCTTCTTCTTGGATATTTCAATTGCCTAATGTATACAATTCATCATTTTGTCCCTTTTCCATTTCCTTTTGTTAAACTTAACTAGCTACAGTGTAATAAGTTAAGTTAAATCCCATTTAAAGAATAAAATAATATCTCCAAGCTTGAAAGGTCGATAGAGTTAATTAGAATTTGATTTATTCTTTAAATCCCACTTGAAATCCTAGTAAATTTTCTGTTTAGCTTTCTGTTCCACCAATAAGTCCTTAAGAGAGTTGTAAGAAAATTAACTTTGGTCCATAAGTGAAGGAAGTCATTATTCCCCAATTGATGAAAGATATTTCCTTGCAAAACATTTTCTCACTGAAAATAATTTTTTAAGTAATTACTGCAGTTGTACCAAACATGTTCTTGTGAATCTAGTCGATTACTTTCACTTCATCAATTGGGAGGTGTATATATGTACCCAAACAGGAACATGATAAAGTTGTGGATAAGACTTGTTGGATTTTTCTTGACTTTGAAAAATTTTACTCCAATTTATGTGAACTTATTTTCTTTTTAGTCTGTTCAAAAAAGAATGACATCTTTCTAAATTTGAACTAATTTAACTTAAATTTTCAACTCTACCCTCAACGAGAAGCTTTTAGATGCTTATTTCTTCAAGCTGTCTAATGCTTGTTATACATTGCAAATAACCGGTAATTAAAGATACATTTCAAAATGTTAGGATCCACTTCCCAGTTTCTTGGCATTTGCATAAGTAAGAAAAGTTGACCCCAAGTTTGAACGTTTAATTTTCTAAGCTATCAGATTAACACAATATTTCCACAAGACAGAAACTGCACCTTGGACTATTCATCGGCTTTGCTACTTTAAGTATATTCTGTTGATGGACAATGGGACATCCAGAAGCTAAACCAAATAGCACCCATGAACATGATACCACACATCATACAAACACAGATTCATCACAACCCCCATCTCCCTGATAGAGCAGTATGGCAACTTAATGCCTCAGGTGAATTTTCTTGTGCATCAGCATGGTCTGTCCTGAAAGAAAAGAAGCAGGTCCTTTTCACCAATAAAATGACTTGGCATAGAAGAATCCCTTTTAAATGGTCCTTTTGCCTATGGAGAGCTCTGAGAAATAAGCTGCCTACAGATGATAGAGTAGCTAAATTTGGATCTCCTATTGTTAACAAGTGTGTTTGCAGCATTAAACCAGGGGCTGAGACAGTGGATCACATTTTTAGCACTGGTCAGTTTGCCAGAGTCATCTGGAAACATTTCAATGCACCAGTGGGCATCCAAAGCTATATGCTACCCTTAAGAATGACTTTAATGAAATGGTAAATCCAAAAAAGGGACAATGAAGTACAAAAGCTGGTTTTAGACACAATGCCAATTATAATCTGTTGGAACCTTTGGAAAAATAGATGTGCTGCCAAATATGGGGGAAAATCATCATCTATAGCAAGAGTATTGTACTCCATCACCTCTGATCTTATACTATTGCTCAAAGCATCTTATGGCAATATCAAATGGCCAGTTAATTGGTCTGAGATATACCCTACCATAGAGATGCTGAAACACCATACCACTGTACAGCAGGTCCCTTGGCTTAAACCACTCATGGGTTTTGTTAAAGTGAATACTGATGGCAGTGCTCTGAGAAATCCTAGAAAAATTGGAGCTGGAATCATTATTAGAGATCATGAAGGGAAATTCATCCATGCAACCTCAAGCCCCTTGGGAGAAGGTACCAATAACCTAGCAGAAGTTGAAGCAGCCTACATTGGTATCAAGTGGTGTATTGAGAATGGCTATACTAAAATTCATCTGGAAACTGACTCTCAAATGCTCATTCAGTGGCTAACTGGCAAAGCTATCTCACCATGGACCTTATGCATGATGATACAGAAGATCACCACTTTGAAACAATAATGTGATGATTTGCAATACTCACATGCCTTTAGAGAAGCTAACTGTCCAGCTGATGCCCTCTCAAAATTGAGTCATGCTCTAAGTTCAATGACACATTACACTAGTCAATTGGACCTGTCTGCACAAATAAGAGGACAGATATACCTTGACTTCAAAGCCCACCAGCTTTCAGACATAGGAGAGCCAAAAAGATCAACTTTCCACCACAGTTACTCCCTACCAATTCTGATGGATATGAATAGTAAGAGCATGTGCAAGAAATCAATACCTGCAATTCAAATCACCATCTCCCAAGAACACAGAAACATCAACAGAGAAAGTATCAATCAGGCACACTCATGGAACAAAGCATACTCTGTACTAACACTTTTTGTGCTTTTGCAGTATATTGCAGGTAAGCATGACTGGTCCAGTCCACTGATGCACCAATTGATACTCCAGCAACAAGAAAAACATTCTCAAAGCACCAGCAGCCCCAGAAATCATAAATAGAAGTCCAAGAAAGAAAACAAAACCACCACGGCTACCACTGAAACCAACATCCCTCTCAACACTGCAGGTAATCAGGATTGGTCTAGTATATTGATGCAGGTGCAATGTGTGGTATTAGCACTTTTAGTGCTCATCCTATTGCACCTGCAACAATCTTCTTGGATCTTCCTCATTACCCTTCACCATATGATCACTACAACTTCACAACTGCAGTAACTGTGCAAGATCATCATGATATCCAGCCACAATAGCAGCCATTCAGAGAGAGAAAGATTTACCAAATACATCAAAAATCACATACAGATACAGCCACATATCACACAATCACACAGAAGCAGCTGACAACATAGACAATCATCAGCTCAACAGACAATGCAAGTCACATACCATATAATCAGTCCTAATAATGTTAGCAATTTGGATTGGACCAGGATACTACTACAAGGGAAATGTGTGGTATTAGCACTATCGATGCTCATTCCATTGCAACTGCAGATATTATCCTGGACCAACTTCCTTACCTTTACATACAGGATCCCCACAAGCTCACAACTGCAACAAATCCACATACATATTAAGCCAGCCACTTAATACTCCAGGTTATTGCCACAATTGCAATGTGTGGTATCAGCATTCCTAGTGCTCATTCTATTGCAATTGCAGCAATCACCATGGCCCCTCCTCCATACCATTTATCACTGGATCAACACAATGCAGTACCTCCACAAGCACCACACAGCTAACACACAACCCCACAGCAGCAGCAGCAACAGCAACACCAACAATAGCAACAAGATGGACAACCACTCATCACCTCAGTAGAGATTACAAGTCACAGAAACACAGCAGAAGCTACAAGATACAGAAACACAAGATGCAGGAACTCAGCAGAAGTAGCACATATGTGACGACCCGGCCAATCGTCTCATGAGTTACCGCTTCGTTTCCTCCCATTTCTGCTTCATTATGCTTCGTTATCCATGTTTTATGTGATCGAGTTGAGTAGTTTACGTTCGGAGTGGATTTGGTAAGAAATGAGACACCTAGCCTCTTTTAAGAAGGTTTAAGTTGGAAAAGTCAACCGGATGTTGACTTATGAGTTAGAGGGCTCGGATGTGAGTTCCGATGGTTTGGTTAGCTTCGAGAGGTGATTTATGACTTAGAAGTGTGATCGGAATTGGTTTTGGAGGTCCGGTGTAGAATTAGGCTTGAATTGGTGGAGTTAGTATTTTGGCGATTTCCGGTTGTTAAGTGAGATTTTGATCCGAGGGTCGGAATGGAATTTCGAGAGTTGCTATAGGTTTGTATGGTGATTTCGGACTTAGGCGTATATCCGTATTTGAAATTGGAAGTCCGTAGGACAATTCAATGCATTTTGGCGAATGTTGGAGAATAGAAGATTTTTGAAAAGTTTGACCGAGGAGTTGACTTTTTGATATCGGGGTCGGAATCCAGTTCTGAAAATCTTCATAGGTTCGTTATGTCATTTATGACTTGTGTGCAAAATTTGAGGTCAATGGGACTCGATTTGATAGGTTTCGGCATCAAATGTAGAAGTTGGAATTTATTAGTTTCATTAGGCTTGAATTGGGGTATCATTCGTGTTTTTAGCATTGTTAGATTTGATTTGAGGCCTCGACTAAGTCCGTAATATATTTTAGGACTTGTTGGTATATCCGGACGGGGTCCCGAATGACTCGGGTGCATTTCGGAGAAGTTTCGGACCATATTTATCCATTTTAACTGCTGGAGCAGTGTAAATTGCAGAAAATATCTGCTGCACAGGATCGACTTTCGAAGCTTATATCTCGCAATATATAAGGAATTATGAGATGATCAAAACATGAAAGCTGTAGCCCTTTGAATCTAGTTTCCAGAAAGATAAACCATTTATCATTTGGACATTTGTATAGAAAGTTATGATTGATCGAAGTTGGCTGGTGGAGCAATTTCGACAGAATTTTCTGATGCATTTTAGAAGCTCATATCTCGGAATATATAAAGAGTTGTATAGTGTACAACCTGTCAAATGAAATATCTTCGAGTCTAGTTTCTAAATCTTCAAACCGTTGATCATTTGGATATTTCCATAAGGAGTTATGAGCGTTTTAATAGAAGGTGTACAGCAAGAGAAAATGGTAAGAGGATGTACAACCTGCACAGCGCAGGTACAACTCGATGAAGCCTGGGCAGAATGTTTTTATTTGTCCGCGATTTTGGGTATATTTTCACCCATAGTTGCTCATTTTTGGAAGTTCTTGAAGGAAATTAACGAGGGATTCAAGGAGAATCGATTGGAGGTAAGAATTTCGGACCTAAAACTCATTTATATTGTGAAATCCACTTAGAAAATCATTGAAGTCTTGCTAAAAATGGAAGAAATAGGGCTTGGGATTTTGAAATTTTAATTGGGTATTTGGAGGACCATTTTGGGGTCGGATTTGAGATCTTTTGATATGTATGAACTTGTTGGGAGATAAGGAACCCGTTGATGTGAAAATTTCTGAGTTTGGAGAAGTGGGCCCGGGGCTCGGGTCTTGCTAATTTCGGAATTTTTGGTATTTTTCAATTGTTTTCGCTTGGGCTTTGTCCCCTCAGCATATTGTGACGTATTCGTTCTGATTTTGGATAGATTCGACGTGCGTGGAGGCCAATTCGAGGAGCAAGGGCGTCGCTGGCTAGGGATTTAGCTGGTTCGATGTGAGTAGTGATTTTAAATGATGTTCTGAGGGTTTAAAACCTCGGATTGTACATCGTAGTGCTATATTGAGGTGAGACACGCGCTCGATGATGAGCGTGGGGTCGTTTACTACTAGGGATTGTAACTTGGTCCGTCCCGATTGATGATTTTTACCACGTATTTGACTGAAACTTATTTGTTATCATCATGACTTGGGCTGATTGCCATATTTGGGCTTTGTGCCAATTATTTGAACCCTTTGGGAATTTTTATCATTGTTTCTTCACTATTTTGACTTATTACTTGAACTCAGTCATGCTGTTTTCCACTGTTTTACAACTCAGCCACTTTTACTCAGTTTTGAGACTTAAATAATATTTTAATAATATTTTTGGGCTGAGAACTATTGTTTTACTATGCCCGAGGGGATTGTGATGATTTTCTGACTGAGTGCGGCCGAGGGCCAGATGTGAGGATATACTGAGTGATATGAGGCCGAGGGCCTGAGATACTTTATATGCCACGAGGTGGCTTGTGACTGATATGAGGCCGAGGGCCTGAGATACTTTATATACGCCACGAGGTGGCTTGACTGATATGAGGCCGAGGGCCTAGATTTGATGCCACAAGGTGGCTTGATATTGCGCTTGGGCCGTAAGGGACCCCTCCTGGAGTCTGTACACCCCTAGTGAGCGTGGTTACCCATTGTGATGTGAGATATAGCCCGAGGGGCTGATATTGTACTAGGTGATAGCCCGAGGGGCTGATACTGTTCCATGTGATAGCCCGAGGGGCTGGTATTGTTTTGAGATTTGAGCCCGAGGGGCTGGTACTGTTCTACGATATTACTCGAGGAGTGTAGTTGTTGATAAGGAGATTTTACTTGATTTCTCACTGATTTACTGTTTTCAAATGATGTTTTATTGCTTCCTTATAGAATGCCTTGTGCTTTACGTGTTTTCTTAGTTTCAGTCGTTATTTATATTTATTACTCACTGGGTCAAAGTACTCACATTACTCCCTGCACCATGTGTGTAGATTCAGGCGTTGTTGGTTCCGCTCCGGAGTGCCGACTCCTCCTGTCCAGGCGGTGATTCAGAGACTACGAGGTAGCTGTTGGCGTCCGCAGCCCCGTATCTCCTTTATCTTATCGTTTCCATGTTTTTCAAACAGTTGTGCAGATATTGTATTTAGTAGACTTGTATCAGGATCCATAGTTGCTCATGACTTGTGACACCCTGGTTTGGACTGTGTCGAGATGGTTCCTATTATGGTTAGCTATATTTCCGCGAATGATTGCTATTAAATCATGCTTATATTATTTTCATGTTAATTAACTGCTTAAAATGAGATTTTGGTTAAATTGGCTGGCCTTGTCTTCACGAGAGGCGCCATCACGACCGGGTTCGGGGTTAGGGTCGTGACAACACAAATACACATGAAGAACCTAGGGAATGCAGCAGCCTCGGAAGCACACCAACTAAGCTAGTCATATCTGTATTGAGGCAGAAGGAGCTATATCCATTAGACATCACATGTAGTACACAAGATTACCCCATCAACCATTACACCTACAATAGGATTACACACAACCACACAGAAATAGCAAGCCAAAATCTCAGTCACCACCTCAGCAGGATTCACCATTGCAGTAGCAGACATCAACAGCAGTCACCACTGCAGGAAGGCCTTAGAGAAACAAACTTACCTTACCCGCATTGCCGTTTCATCAGACCTCATCAGCAGAACACTCATCATCATACTATCCACAACACTCACTGGAAGATGAAGCACCTCTACAAGCACCAGACAGGTAACACATAGCCTCACAACAGCAGCAGCAGCAAGGTAGACAGACACTCATCACCTCAGCAACAGCTACAAGTCATAGAAGCACAACACAAGCTACAAGCTACAGCAACACAAAAAATAGGAACTCAGCACAAGCAACACACAGATACACATGAAGACTCTAAGGAATGCAACAACCTTAGAAGCAACCACCATTGCAGCAGCAGATATCAGCAGCAGCCTCTAGTGCAGGAAGAACATAGGAGCACAAACCTACCTTACCTGCAATGGTCGTACACTAGACTCTATCAGTAGAACACTTCTCATCGTACTACTAACAGCACTCATTGGAAGATGAAGGCAATTCAACTCTCTATCATATGCACCAAACAATGCTAGTTCTACTGTCCAGCCACATGGCACCTTTTTGCTAGCCATCTTCAATTCTGCTTTCTTTGCTATCAATGCCAAAGCAAAGTTGAATATTGCTAGTACTTGTTATCTGACACACTACTTAGAAGATTTCCATCTTTTGTTAGAAATAGACCCTATTGCACATGGAGGATACTATTTCAACCCACTTACTTAGTAGATTTAGGAACATATGTACTTTTTTTTTATAGTTGACCTAGATTCACTTCATACTGTTTTTGTACATATGATTATCTATTGATGCTATAAGATAGACAATCATTGCATCATCATACGTCTAACTTATCATAGCTGTTCAAGCATACTTGGTCGTCATGCTTTGATGACCAAGAGAGTACACATTCTTTTCTGGGAGGTAAGGTTTTTGTCCCCCTCCATTATTGTATTTTATGTTGTATTTATGAAAATCAACCCTGGACAACCTGCCTAGTGGATCTTTAAAAAAAAGAAAGAAAGTATATTCTATTTAGTTTTTCCCCTTAATTAAAATATTCGTTGTTGTGATATAATGCCCTAATTATAAGAAGTATGAATAATTGTCCTCTAAGTATCGTGTTATTCTTCTTCTTGAATACTTTAATTGTCTGATTTACACAGTTCATCATTTGTACCTTTAACATTTCCTTTCATTAAATTAACTAGCTTACAGTTTAAGTTAGGTTAAATCTCATAAAAAGAATAATATGATATCGCCAATCTCGAAATGTTGGTAGAGTTATCAGGATTTGATAAAAAATCATATACATCATTAACATCATAAAATGACGAGGGCATCCCACCATTTACAACTTTCAAGTGGTGATCGAAAAAGTAATAATTAACTCGGTCTCTTTAATCTTTCGAGTTTGGCAATAACATGTTATTCTTTTTTTTTTTTTAAATCTAACTTAATCATCATCAGTTCAGCTAATATTTTTCCTATTTTTAAAGTGATTGTGCTCTAATGCAAACCAAATGATAATGTTAAAAGACCTTTTCTCTATGTAATTTTTTCATATAATTAGATCATCTAAAAGCCAACTATATGTAACTTTTATAGCATGTATAGATAACCAGCCAAACATGTTAAATAACATGTTACACTGGTAAAACAAAACTACACTGATAGTGTAAATTTTCTTTGCAAAAATGATTAACTTGTTAAACCTCACAAAATCTTGAACATAGGAAAATAATAAGAAAGAAACTCGGGAGAAAATGAAATCTTTCAAGAAATAGTCTTCAAGGGGAAATAACAACTAAGTCATATATGTTAGATTTTGATTTTAATGATAGATAATAACTTAATTCTACTTGCAGGAAACCAATCTCAAAGGATGAGAATGGAAAAGACTCTAACAGAAGATCTGGAAGCACAAATCAAGGAGGCAAGAATCAAGCTGTAACCGCACGTTCTATGGAAACTAGATATTCGAATCAACAATTTACGGAAGGCATAAATCAACCAGCGTAAGATGATCAATCAATCAATATAGAAGATCAATCATGTGGATATTCAAATCAATCATTTGTGGAAGGCATCAATCAATCAGTATAGAAGATCCTCTGAAAATATTCTCTCCAATGGCTCACAAGGAAAAGAAATCAAGGAAGCAACGAAAGGAAAAGTCCATTCTGTTGCTGGAATGAAATCATCTTGAATGATTCTGAAAATCAACTCCCTTGGGTCGCTGCTCAATCATTACACTACCATGCTGTGAAGAATGGGGACCAACTCACCATATATATTCTACAGAAGATGCCAAGGATTCACATTTGATCATGTCACGACCCAAAATTCACTATAGGCTGTGATGACGCCCAACATAGCCGTTAGGCAAGCCAACACTTAATTATTCATTTTATTATTTTTTAAATCATAAGTCTTTCTTGGATAATGAGGTTAGTGCATCAGAATGAGGTTAATGGATAATGATGTTAGCATAAGTGAAAGTGAATCAGTGTAAAACAATTCATAAAATATTCTAGAACACCTCCAAAACCCGGTGCGGCGTGACAAGGCGAGCTATATATGTGGGTTTGCGCACGTGGCGAGACAAGATGGGCTATGTCGGTGAATGATTTTTGATGACTTGTGATGGCCTGGGGGCATTATTATTGTTGTTCTTTGAGTTATATCATGTACATTTCATGGTGATTGTTTCTTATGTGCCATTCATTGTCTCTACTATTACTTGTTGACTTTAATTGTGGTAGAACACTTGCACAAGCATACACGTAAATAAATTACCCATATTGGTTAAGATGATGAATCTTGATGTTATTGACCATTTACTTGTACTCCCGTGTACTTGCCTTCTGTGTGAGAGTTATTATTGTTGGCACGTGAGTGGTCTGTATGGATATTAGATATTGTCACTCTCTTGGCACGTGAGTCGTCCGTGTGGTTATGAATTTGTAATGTGGGAACAAGAGGTCAAGTGATAATGTTCAAGAATTTGGACCCACGACTTGTGATTATGAGGTTTGGTACCTCGTAGAAATTCCTGAATAGATCTGGTGTAAAAGCGGTTGATCTTGTTGAGTTGTTAGTTGTTCTCCCTTCTTTGTTTTGATCGGACTTAGATTGTGTCCAGCTTACTCTACAGCATTACTATATGTTTGCTTCTTGTTGCTAATTGTTGTTTCTAGTATTTCATTACGAGTACAGTTTTGACTTCCTTACCGTGCTTAGCTTTATATTAACATTGTTTCCCCGTTAGTTCATCTTCGTACTTGTTCAGGTTGTTTAGTCCAGTAGGCGTCTTGACTGTCCCTCGTCACTACTCCACTGAGGTTAGTCTTGATACTTACTGGGTACCGCTATGGTGTACTCATACTACACTTCTGCACATTTTGTGCAGATCCAGGTATTTCGGAGATTGGTCGATCGCTAGCTAGCTGTACGGATCTTGCTGTGGAGACTCAAGGTAAACCTGCTTCCACGTTCGCAGGCCTCGGAGTCACCCTCTGATATTGTACTTGCACTGTTTTATCTTTATTTGGAAACAGTTTATTTGTAGGTTTTCTAGCAAACTCAATAGAGCTTATGACTTGTATTACCGGGTTTTGGAAATTGTAAGTTGTGTAATAAGGTTCTATTTCATAATAATTAATTGTTGGTCAATTCTTCTATTAATTCAGTAAGTGTTAGGCTTACCTAGTCTTAGAGACTAGGTGCCGTCACGACATCCTACGAAGGAAAATTTGGGTCGTGACACTACCCCCTAGGTGATGTGATTGTTATGTGCTATTAGTTGTAGGTGCTACGTACGCACGAGGTGACGAGAGTCCGTACGTAGCTAAAGTATGTTTATGTCCGAGTAGACTTAGGACTTTACCATGTAATGTTTGAAATATTTGAACTCATTTTGCTGGCTTAATTAATTGAAATTATAATTGAATTTGATTTGGAAATATATATATATATATATATATATATATATATATATATATA